>CABFWB010003266.1:57289-79868 GCA_902151455.1 Timema bartmani | reverse complement strand
GGGGGGGGGGGGGGGGGGGGGGGCACACCCCCCCAATTGCCGGACGCTAGAAAAAATTATAAATGATAGATGGTTCTAGAAGCTATTTGAAGTGTTTTTTTATGGCACCATAACCCCCTAAATGCCAGAGGCTAGGACAAATTCTAAACATTAAACACCTCTAGAAGCTATCTGAAGTGCTTTTTATGGTAACACAGCCCCCGAATTTGTACTTGTTCATATAATTTTGGGGGGAGAGGGGTTGACCCCCCTGGCTACGGCCTTGAAGATAAAATAATTTAGGTTTAGCCAATTATTTTCTAATGCTAATGGGGTTCACCTATTCATAAAATGTATGTACATTTTGAGATAATTTTCCCTGGTGGAAGTGAAAACTTGCTAAGTAGCTATTTATTTTGTTTGTGATTTTGTTCTGTTCGAGTAAACATTTAAATATGTGTTAGAATGATAATATGTAAGGTAAGTTAATATTAATTTGTGAGTTTTAGACTTAATGTAGTTTGAAATAAATGGTTGACTGTGTGTGTGTTAATTTGGTTTAGTTAACTGTGGAGATTTTACTTTCTGTAATTTGAAATGCTTTGTAATAAAATGAAGAGTGTATTTTTAAACAAACGCTTTTATTCCTTTTGTACTCGTTGCTCTTTTATTTCTGCTGATTCAATATCTGACGGTTTACCTTGCGAATTGATATCTTTGATCTATGAACGCCTTGGAAACTCGTCGACATTGTTTTATATGAGAATTAAATATCCAAAGCTATTATATTTGTGCTTTTAGTGAGGATTTAATCGCATCTAGATATCATATTCTGAAAATTGAAAAATGACACCTGGAAACGGGAATCGAACCCCGGACCTTCGACTTAGTACACCAATGCTCTCTGAGCTATTCACTTTTCAGAATATGATATCTAAATGCAATTAAATCCTCACTAAAACAAATATAATAGCTTTGGTTATTTGATTCTTAAATATATAATCCATTACAATTATAATAATTGTACAAGTGTCATTTTTCAATTTTCAGAATTTTTTTTATATGATCACTTTAGGAATGGAGGTGCTCTTAATGGCCGGCAGCTTTTGTATGAACCTATGAAGAATAGGGTGTTTACGTTAGGTTAAAGTTTCGGATCTACGATTATAGCATTGTGTTGGGAATGTTCTAATCGAATTCGAAGGGAGAGCTTTCAGAAAATGTGATAAATTTGTTTAAATTATAAAGATGTCATTCATGGAGTTCATACAGATTTTTTTAACTTTTTGTTTTATTATTTTCTCTTTAAAGTTGTACTCAACATTTAAAAGCATACACCTCATCCCAATGCTTTAGGCTAGTCAACGTAAGAGTGGTGGTAACTGATGGCTAACAAGAGCTAACAGATCTACTTTCATGTATCCCTACGCCAAACCAAATTATCTACAATAAGCCCACGAACATGGTTTTATTATTTGTGGAGCTTAGAAAGAAGAACAGATTCAAATATTGGATGACTTGAAGGAAAGAAGAAAATTCTGGGAGCTGAAGGAGGAGGCAGAAGACAGGGTGCATTGGCGGTCTAAGTTCACTGACAAAAGGAATGGACCAATCGTAAGGCGGAACACCTAATTATAATAACAATAACAATAACTCACCAAGCGAAAGTGTATCTAAAGCTATACAATTTTGGCCTAGTGTATAATCGTTTGGATTCTTCTTTTCTTTTGGAAGTAGTTTTTGTAGTTCAATTAAATCGTTTTTACAAACAATAAACTTTATATTTTGACAATCATATTTTGTATGACTTTTCCTCTTTATGTTATTAAGATTTTTTAATGTTATAACTTTTAGTGACCAGTTATAAAAATATAAAACTGTGAATATAAGAGTTTTTAATCCATTATTCATTACACTATTTATCTCATGCTACCACAACTGCTTAGCAAAAAACATAATCTTTTTATTGATATTCTTTGGCCTCCAAACTACTCATGAAAAAGCCGACCATGCATAAATCCTTAGGGAAGTATTTATTATAATTGTTTTCTAACACTTGATTGACGATCGATTTTCTTTGAGAGGCAACCATTACCTCTTTGTCCAATGGCAGCAATGTAAAGTGTGAACTGTGTTCTTCATATTGTGTTCATTCTCTTTTATATGTTTCTATCCACCTTTCCTGTACCTTCTTCCAAATAAAATATAATATTTTGATTGATAATGTATTTTTTTATACTCTTTTTAGCTAGCATCGCGTCCTACTACCTGTTCGGGTTATACGCTTATGTACTAATTACGCTAATGGTTTTAGGGATTAGTAAGGCTATATTTAGAGGAAGTGTACCTGCATTTACATGAAGGGAGAGTATAAAACCCTCCTCGGTACACTCGACCTAGATTCAAACCTCGATATACTCTTCATCGGCAGTCTAGTCTACCGGGATAGTAGCACACTAGACCGCGTGGTAATGTAGTATTACTAAGACAATAATTTTTATTTCCACATCTGTTAACATAAGTCACTTTCAACCAATGTTTGGCAGTAAAAATCTTCTGATGACTGTCGGTTACTGCCACTCTCACGTTGGATAGCCTTTAGAAGCTATGGTATCTGGCTGCAAGTGTGCAAGTGAGAGGAGAAGAGTGGTGGAAGGATAGAAACTACTAAACTGACCCGGCCACAGGCTGGAAACAGTTGTTGATGATGATGATATCTGGATAGCTAAGAAAATACCCTCCAATATAAAAATATTGCGTAGCTAACATATCAGACCTGAAGGTATTTTTAGCGCATCCATTGGGGTGCAGGGGTGAAATTAAATATTTGCCCTCCCCCTCAGCCCGTTTTTCCCCCATCCGCAGTCCACAAATAATAATAATATTACTATTATTATTATTATTATTATTATTATTTAGCACCGCATCTTACTACCCGTTCAGGTTATACGCTTAAGTACTAATTACACTAAAGGGTTAGGAATTGGGAAGGTTGAATCTAAAGGAAATGAACCCGCATTTGCGTGAAGGGAGAGTGGAAAACCATTTAGGGAAAACTACCCCCAGTTCACCCGACCGAGATTCGAACCTCGATCTCCCCGTCCTCGGCAGTCTAGTTCATTATGAATAATAATAATAATAATAATAATAATAATAATAATAGAGACAACTGAAGATGTGTTGAAGTGCATAGGCTAAATGATAATACTGGAGGGGTCCAATACATCAGTCATAGTTTTAGTTCTACCTTTCGTCATTAGTCAGGGAGTGTTCTGTGAACACATAAATAATGTTTTATCTTTTACATTCAACAAAGTCTGGATTGGGACAGTGATGTGTAAGCTAACACAGGAATTGTAGCTCAGCGTGTTTTGTACTAACTGATCGGAATCCTGTCTTCCATGCGGTAAAATGTATATTAAGTACTCACTATTTTATATCTGAGGGTATTTTCTTAGCTATACACATACCATCATCATCAACTGTTTCCAGCCTGTGGCCGGGTCAGTTTTAAGTAAAACTCCTCCATCCTTCTCCTCTCACTTGCACACTTGCAGCCAGATACGATAGTTTCTAATGGCTATTCAGTGTAGGAGTTATGGTAACTGACAGCTAGCAGACATAGTTGTAAGTCACTAATGTTAACCTGTAGCGAATAAAACGTCGAAAAGAGGATGGAAGGACAGGCAGGGCCTGAACACCAGAAAACTGTGGGCCTCAAAAGTTACCAATTAAAATACAACAAAACACATAATTATGTAATTTTCAGGGTACCTCAGTCCCCTTCTGCAAGAGGGGCGCTGATGTAGTCCTGAAAACCACATCATTATCACAAACTGATAAGTGATGGCTACCCACAGGATCAGTCTTGATAACTGAATCAAATTCAATTTGGTGAAAAATGACAACCCGGACACTGGAATCGAACCCTGGACCTTTAGGCTGTGCCCGCCAATGTTCTACCGCTGATCCATCCCGGTTCGTCTCTTATCATGCGACCATCTTTCACTACCGCATGTAGACTCGATACACCACCAAATGGTTTGAATCCTGTCCAGGTTGTCGTTTTTACACTTAATTGAATCTCATTTATGTTGGTTATGTTGGTATTTCATTCAGGGTATCCGGTAAAAACTGGAACTAGCTGGAATTTGAAGTGGTCGGGGGAAAAAACAGGAATAATTCGGGAATTTGGTAGATTATAAAGAAAAAAAATATGGGAAAAGGTGGTTTTACTCGAAAAATGAAATATAATAATAATCATTAAATCAGTAAATTACAGTGTTCAAACTGTCTTCTTTTTTTTTTTAGCCGTGTAATATATTTTATAAATCTTTAATTCCTAGTACTGTAGACTATGTTAAGACAAATAAAAAAAACTTGTCTATTTAAATTTTAAAACTTATTACTATTCATAAAAAAAAATTAATAAAAAATATGTTGGGGGGGGGGAGTTATGATAGAAGGGTGTGACATACTTTTGAGTCTGAAAGGATCAGGGGAAAACTCTGAAATTTCATTTTTCAAGTAGAGTAGACACCGTGTGTCATTATAAATATAAAAATAAATTAGTAGCCAAGTGTGGTGAGTATATACAATTTTAATTTTCATAAAAAAAAAAATTAGGCTTCTATTTATATGAATTTAAAATAAATGTACTCACACATATTATTTTTTGGAGTAAGAGAGTGGAAAACACATTTAGGGGAGAAAAAAATCCCTCAATACACGCGACCGGGATTCTAACCCTGATCTCCGCGTCGTTCCTAGTCTAGTCCATGGCGAGAGTGACGCCTTAGATTATGTAGCCACCGAACCGGGTCTCTGATCACTTTTTAAATCTGTTTTACTTTTGGTTAAACTTGGTCGTAATGTTATAGATTAGGAAGGTTATATTTAAAGGAAGTGTACCTGAATTTACATGGTGGGAGAGTGGAAAACAATTTTTGAAAAACCACGCGACCGAGACTTGAACCTCAATCCCCCCTTTCTACTTAGGCCTACTCTCTTAAGAAGGCCATTGTTGCAGTTGCCATTAATTAATTTTAATAAACTCCGATAAGCTATTAGACTAAGCAATAAACTATGTGGTTATTTATATTTTTCTAATAAAACATCAATATATTCATAGTAGGAACTCAAAAGATTATAAATAAGAGACACCAGATTATTTACACCCCCTAGGATAAGGGCTGCTAATTAAACAGTGTCAAACCCCTCCATAATAACCCTCCCTTTTCTTCTACTGTTCTATGTTATAGGTGGGGTGTCAAGGCCTACCTGATTTCCATCAACTATTCAACATGGTGTAATGATTTTAGATTACATCCTTCGACAATTCATTTGAACTAAAATGCGGTTGGAAAGTGGAACATTATTTTTTATTATTACATGAGAGTTTATTTGGTCGCAAGGCTGCCTTCATTTCGTTCGCCGCAAGGCAGCAGTCTAGCGCACACAGCGCGAATCAGTATCACAAGGTCAACACGTAGTACTTAATTTGCCTGCTAGAGAGCACTGACGGTTAAACCGAGCCAATCAACACCGGGTCGGGCCGAGCAGACGACTTTTAGTCGGCCTTGGTCCGGAGTACCGCAACTTTGACTCGGTGTTTACAAAGCAGTTTTTTTTAAATAAAATAAATAATTATTCATCCACAACGCTATTTTTTTTTCTCGTGAGTTTGTGAAATGAGTGATCAACTAGAAGATTCACCCACTTTTGTCCAGACCAATCTGAAACTACTGATAGAACAATCTAGTATCTTTCCATTCATTGGTGAGTTAACAAACAGTTTGTTTTTTGTATTCATTTAACCACGAGCTTACCCTACTATCTCATCCAATAACATTGACCCTTTGGCCATGACATTTGTTATTTTCTTGCATACATAATAGGGCTTAGTCTTCTTTTGTTCTCTTAGGACTTTCTTGTAGTATTTGTTTGTCAGGATGTGATAATATTATTGTAGATGAATAAATATGTGCAGTTTGTATTCTTGTCTCACTTGAAAAATATTACATCAGCCAGTTTAAAAGCGGGATATTAGTTTTCACGAATTACGTTGGTTATATAACTAAATTTTTATATTATTTTATCATATCGTAATAAAGTGGGGTCACCATAATATTTAGAACATACGAGTAGAATTAGTTGATTTTTTTAAGACTGAAAAAGACAATGGTAATAAATAAAAAAAAAGTTGTTTAGCAAATAATAATATTATGTTTCTCTATTAAAACATTAACTTTTCACAGAGACTATGTTTAGAAATGCACATCTCGAAAATGGCACTTAATGGCAAGGCCTTGTTTGCTGATATTTTTTAAATATTTTTTTTCGAAAAAGGGGTCAAGGGGGGACGTGTAAGTTTTCAACTCTAGGGAAAAATTTATGAATATTGAATCCTTCTAGGATATGTTTTGAGTTTATTTTATTTTAACTAAGCGCAAGGGCGTAGAAAGCTAATTTTTATCGAGCTCTGAAACTTTGGGGGGAGGGTGGTGGGTGTACTAGAAAGTTGACGTAATACACCGATGTTTTTATATTATATAACAATATTTTTATGAGTGGGTTGGTAAGGGGAGGAGTGTATCTAGTTCTCAAACCTGTTCCAACAATTAATAACAAAATATTTGTCTCCTTTTCTCAGATTCACTAAAACTAGTTACATTCCAAGAAACACCTTTTGTTCTTCGATATACAGTACGAGAAAAGTTTTTTTGAGTTTTATAAATTTAAAAAAAAACACTCAAATGTTGCTAAATTTAAAGACTAATCTTTTAAAGGTCAAATAAAATTTATCACCTTTTTTTTTAAACTTAGATTTATTTGGAAAAATAAAACAATTTTGATCAAATGTTCAATAAATTAGCTAATTAGGCCTACTGTTTTCAAATATAGACAAACAATATTTCCCACAAATATCTTAATTAGTATACATTATTTTTAATTGTTTAGAATAGGCCTATATATTATTTGATCAATGACTCTATGTCTCTTTGATGACTAACAAGCTAGGGTAGTTTTGCCAGTTAAATTCCGATCAGGTTGAAATCACTTTGTTCTAGCGTGGTGTAAAACTGGGTATGATATGAAAAATTCTGAGCTCGTAAGTTCACCATCTGGTGTTTACAACTCTTTGCTTATATTAATAATATTAAAAACCAGCCTTCTTGAACAGTAAAATGGTCGTTAGTTGTTAAACATATTTTTTGTACCTTTAGATTGATATTGTTTAACTAACATATAAGGATTAATTTTTGTTTAAACCTGAAGGGTTACGGACTTTATAATGATGTGTGTATCTGTATGAATATATTACCGTTCCTTTATTTTTTTATGAAATAAAACAAATTAATAAATTGGATGCTGCTCTGTATATTATTACTAGTTGTTCTGTTGTTTTATGACGACTACATTCCTTTTGTCAGTGAACTTAGACCGCCAATGCACCCTGTCCTCTGCCTCCTCCTTCAGCTACCAGACTTTTCTTCTTTCCTTTAAATCATCTAATATTTGAATCCTCCTCCCTCCTAAGCTCCTCTTTCCCTCAACTTTTCCTTCTCTGACGTCGTGCAGAAGACAGTTTCTCCTAAAGATGTGTTCTATCCAGTTTGCTTTGTACCGAAGAATCACATACAAAATGGTTCTCTTCTCACCCACTCTTCTTAGGACTTGTTCATTTGTCCCCCTGTCTGTCCACCTGATCTTCTCACCCACTCTTCTTAGGACTTGTTCATTTGTCCCCCTGTCTGTCCACCTGATCTTCTCACCCACTCTTCTTAGGACTTGTTCATTTGTCCCCCTGTCTGTCCACCTGATCTTCTCACCCACTCTTCTTAGGACTTGTTCATTTGTCCCCCTGTCTGTCCACCTGATCTTCTCACCCACTCTTCTTAGGACTTGTTCATTTGTCCCCCTGTCTGTCCACCTGATCTTCTCACCCACTCTTCTTAGGACTTGTTCATTTGTCCCCCTGTCTGTCCACCTGATCTTCTCACCCACTCTTCTTAGGACTTGTTCATTTGTCCCCCTGTCTGTCCACCTGATCTTCTCACCCACTCTTCTTAGGACTTGTTCATTTGTCCCCCTGTCTGTCCACCTGATCTTCTCACCCACTCTTCTTAGTACTTGTTCATTTGTCCCCCTGTCTGTCCACCTGATCTTCTCACCCACTCTTCTTAGTACTTGTTCATTTGTCCCCCTGTCTGTCCACCTGATCTTCTCACCCACTCTTCTTAGTACTTGTTCATTTGTCTCCCTGTCTGTCCACCTGATCTTCTCACCCACTCTTCTTAGTACTTGTTCATTTGTCTCCCTGTCTGTCCACCTGATCTTCTCAAGTCTTTTCCAGAACCACATTTCAAAGCTCTCCGATTATTTATTTTCCATCCTCCAAAGAGTTCAAGTTTCTGCTCCAAATGTAGCATTCCATCAGTTTCTTCCTCAGTTCCAAACTCAACTTGCTGGTCAGCAGTAACCTCTTCTTGATGAAAGATTCCATATTTGTATACCTAGAAATAGAGTATAGTCTAAAAATGATGAGCTGGGAGAGGATGGGGTACAATTTTTATTTAATTTAACACATTTTTATTAATGCGAGTACTATAACTACACATTACTCAAATAAAAAGGGGTTTCATATGCTAAAATCATAATTTTAAATAAAAAGTTACACATTATAAAAAAATATATATTAGTTTTAGACCCTAATCCTATGAGTTATGTTTAAATGTAAGTTCTTAAACATGTTCATTAAACTTTAGTTCACTTTGTCAAAGTTAATCGGTTAAAGACTATTTCATCATATAAAGTATCTTCAGTCCTCACAGTTAGTAAATTTGTTACGAAACATCCAAGAGTGCTATTATAAGCTATACAAGGTTTTGTAAAGGCTGTGTTTAGTAAAAAAAAAAGTTCTCTTTGTTTTCCTATCAATATGGTAATGATTAATAAACATTTACTTTCACGAGAATTGTTACTAAAAATATATTAACATATTTTATGCATGTTGACGTCTCCAATATCACCTTATAGATTTTAAAAAAATTGTTTAGTTCAAGTTAGGCCTATCGAATAATACACATTTCAATTCGATACCAATATTATCGAAGCTTCGCAGATTTCTACTGATTATAAATATATAAAGTTTGCAAATTATAGTAAAAAATTAATTAAAATTATCAAATATAGCTTCATGTACGCATGTGTGTATATACTCGCTTTGCTCGTTGGGGGCTCCGCCCCCAAACCCCCAGTGAGCTTTCTTTGCAAGTGGATGTAAACTAATGTAATGTTTTGAACGTAACAACTTAAAGTTACCGGTATTGTATTGTATATACCGCACCGACTTTAAAGTTTCTCCGCCATTTTGAATTTTTTCGGGGGTTAAAAATTAATTTTTTTAACTTTTGGGAATTTTCCCGTCGGTTACAGGCTAGAAACTATAAGTTTGCCAAATTTCAAGTTTCTAGCTCATCTGTAAGTGGGTAAACATTAATGTCAGTGAGTGAGTCAGCCATGTGGTTTTATAGTAGTATAATATACACCAACTCACACTCACACTAGTCGCGATTATCCGGCCTAAAGTTGCGGCATTCCGGCCCGGATAACGGAAAAGCCGGATAATATGGAATCAGAGTGTAAATAAGTTTCAATATGGGGTTTCCTACTTTTTTTTAAAAATTTCACAGAACATTTAACTTTGTTTTAATAAAAGCTGACCATTTTCTGATTGCGATGTAAAATAGGAATACAGTAATAATTACTGTAATAATTATTGTATGGTAGCAGTAAAAAATAAACGAGAAAGAAATGTTTTAAATCTTTACCAAACAGTACTTTATTTTGCAAATGTAACATCTGCTACAAAGCAAGAACAAGTGAAAATAGAGCGTCAAATGTTTTATTGTGGATCTGTACCGGTTTGTTTATTTTAAAACACACTTGTTAACACAGGGCCGGATAGTCGCGACTATAGTGTATTTAATTTTGTAATAAATATTCCCATTATTTCTATTTCTCACTTGATCTAAAACTGCTCAAAAACTAAGACTATAGTATAAAAAACTAAACCATTACTGCCTCGGGTCGTTAATAATAATTTTGTCTTACGAAAAAGAGGTTCAGAATATATAAAGTTTTTTTAGAACCTGTACTATAAATCGCAATTATTGTTCAATTATTAAAAAAATATGTAAGATTCTTTAAAATGATATCGATTTAAAGGGGAAGGGGTGGTAATAGGGGAGGGGGAGGGGTGTCAGACTATTCCCCGATGCCCATCCCTTGGTTTCGCCCGTGGCGGTCCGCTTTGAATATCTTTTCAGTGGAAATTTGGTCCATACATTTTGGGAAGGTTCAGAAAGACTGGTTTACAATTTACAGGGCTTGTATCCCACGTGTCAAGGTTGTAGAACTGGTTTTATTTGTGGGTTCTTTCTCAATTTAACGTCACGTGACGAAGAAGGCAGATTAAAAAAAAAAATAGCCAGCACTTTCATGGAGAACATATATTTACAAGTGGCTCGCTGAGAAATTTACTTTGGAAGGGGCATACAATGTATCCGAGCTGTTTTTTCTTCTTCTTCTTAATTTTTTAAGGGGGCCACCTCGGTAAGCAAGAAATAACCGGGAAGACGTTCAGCTGTAACGCGGTATTTAAATTCTACGACGCGTTATTTCAAAATATGGTTTACGCCGAAAAATAAAGTCAAAATATTTCGACAGGAATCTTTTTGCTTAACAACCCTTTTATCAATTTTTTATCCATTTGATGTATTTAACGTGCACTTTCTGAACCGACTGATTATATCAGCACACAAGAATTTCTATGAGCGAGAGTGAAAGAACCTACCAATTTTGCCGGGAAGGTATTTATTTTACATACCTTCTAGGATTATTTTACAAGCCACATTTGACAAGGGAACCACAGCTTTACTTCCCATCCGAAGGAAGTTGTGCTACGGATTATTATCGCTCAAGAAAAATACATTTAATAAAAAAAACACCCTCATTTCACCCAACCAGTATTCGAACTCTGATCTCCTTGTCGCCGGCGATCTATTGTATTGCGCGATCTACGCCTTAGACCATGTAATCACTGATACGGGTTTTGAAGGTATTATTTTATATATTATTTCGAGATTGGAGATTTTAGGGTCACTGTCGATGTGCTGAAAAATGACACCTGGACACGGGAATCGAACCCGGGACGTTTGGCTTAGTACGTCAATGCTTTAACCACTGAGCTATCCAGGATTCATCCAGTCCCCAGGGCCATTATTCACTCATATTTTAAGGCAGAGTCTGTAATGGACGTGCGTAAACCGTCAGCTACATACCAATACAGATCGACTGGATTAACTAGAACTACCCTGAGCAAGGGACGACTCCTGGATAGTTCAGTGGTTAGAACATTGGCGTACTAAGCCAAAGGTCCCGGGTTCGATTCCCGTGTCCAGGTGTCGTTTTTCAATTTAAAGAATATGATATTTAGGTGCGACCATAATCTTAATTAACAAACATAATAGCTTTTCTATTTAATCCATCTAAGAATTTTCACCAGGGGCGTCGCGCGGGGGAGGGGGAGACCCCTTCGCCCCCCCCATTAACTGGGGGGTATTCCATACATCCAGACCCCCAACATTGCCCTTGTCACCTGGGAATTTTTTTTAATTTCGGCTTGCTAAGAGTTGGTAAATTAAAACTATCTCACCCCCCTAAATATGTTTCGTTTGACGCTCCTGTCCATCACTTCTCAAGTGCTGTATAATACAGTTCTAACACCGAGTCTTACTGCCGTACCTGGACTGTACAAGAACAAGTGTTGCTGGTAAAATAGCCTTGGTCTTAATATAAGAGACCGGTTTTTTAATGGCATCGTTCAAGCTGCATCCTGTGGAGTTTTTTTTTTACAGCCACGAACCACCATCTTGATTTTTACAAGATGAAGAAAGAAATAATAATTTCATATTTGTTGTGGATCAGGTTTTGTGTATCTCTAACCGGTTGTTTACAATGTGTTTGGAGCATGTCTTTTACCGGTTGTTTACAATGTGTTTGGAGCATGTCTCTTACCGGTTGTTCTCTATGGGTGTGGAACATGTATTTTACCGGTTGTTCTCAATGGGTGTGGAACATGTCTTTTACCGGTTGTTCTCAATGGGTGTGGAACATGTCTCTTAACTTACACGAGGAAAACAAGGTGCTTAGGAAGATATTTGGTCCAAAAAGGGATGAAGCTACTAGGGAATGCAGGAGGTTAAATAGTGTAGTTACATACCCTGTACTCATCACAAGACATTGTCAAGATACCCAAGTACTGTACATCGAGCAACAATTTTCCTCTTTTTATTTCTAGCATAAAACGAATGAGTTATTAATCTATTTTTTATGAACACAATAATAATTGTGTAATTGTATGTTTTCAAAATATTTTACTGGCCAGATAAAACCATTCAGCGGGCTTTAGGTTGTACTGTGGTAGGTTTTACCTAAATGGTTTATCACACTCCTTTTTTCAAGCGAATGCGGGTACACTTCACCTAAATTCACTTATTCAAACTACATAAACGTATGTGCGATTGGTTCCTTGGTCGTGCTTTGGCCATTTTACTCCCAAAGATTCGAACCCAGATCTTCCCGTCATCAGCATGCCCGTCAGGACGCGATAGTTACCCGCTTCGGTGGCCGCATGGTCTAAGGCGTCACTCTTTCAGTAGACTAGACTGCCGATGACGGGGGGAATTGAGGTTCGAATCTCGGTCGGGTGTACTAAGAGTGGTTTTTCAAAAATTGTTTTCCACTCTTCCTCCACGCAAATGTGTTGTACACCTCCTCTAAATATAACCTTTTTTAATCCCTAAAACCATTAGCGTAATTGGTACAGAACCCGAACGGGTAGTAAGACGCGGTGGTAAAAGAACACGAGAGTGAGATGCCTTTAGACCGGTTGGTATTTATTATTTTGCCATCTATCAACGACTGGCTGTGAGACAAATCTGACAATAACTTCTTGTCATTTGTGGAATGTTGGGAGGAAATGTTTTTAACATTCCATTAACCGGTTTGATGGATTTTACCGGTTTTATTTTTTACTTTGAAAGATTTACGTATAGTACAACCTAGTTTTCATAGGAAAGGTACCACTAGACAAGGGTGCCCAAAGGGGTTTTACAAATGGGGCAGGGGAGAATGGAGTACCATCTGCAGGGAGTTAACCTTGTGGGCGGGAGTTTTAGAGCATCTGAACATAATTCTATACTAATTATATGAGTTTTATGAACCAAACCCGCCTCGGTGGCGTAGTTGGCTAACGCGCTAGTTTCGTGTTGAGCTCGACTGCCGAGGACGGGGCTATCGAGGTTCGAATCTCGGTTGGGTGAACTTGGGGGTGGTTCTCCCTAAGTGGTTTTCCACGCAAATGCGGGTTCAGTTCATCTATATTCAACCTTTCCAATGTATAACCCATTAGCGTAACTAGTACTTAAGCGTATAACCCGAACGGTTAGTAAGACGTGGTGCTAAATATTCATGAACAAATTTTAGCGAAAAGTAAAGTTTATGAAAAATTAACACAAAATTAAATTTAGTTGTAGCTGAACTCATTGTAAAGAAACATTATATTTTTCATAAGTTTATTGAAAGTAACAAAATGAAAAGAAAGCCAATATCCGTACAATCCGAATGGGTAGTAAGACGCAGTACTAATAAAAATAGTAGTATTGTCGATATTTTCAAGACTCACTACTGGAGCAATATTTTATTTATTTTGACAAAAAAGAAAGTTTTTCTATAAAAACTGCAAAAAAAACACTGCCCTTAACTCGCGTTTTATGCAGCCCCACCTTAAACCAAACAAGCATCTACCGGGCAACTCCAGGCACCTCTACTAGTGTTAAAACCTGCTTCGGTGGCCGCATAGACTAAGGCGTCACTCTCGCAATAATATTGACTGCCGATGACAGGAAAATCGGTGTTCAAGTCTCCGTTGGGTTGGGTGGTTTTCCCTAGATGTTTGTTCCCCCCCTTCCATTCTTCCTCCACGCAAATGCAGGCACACTCCCTCTAAATTCAACCTTCCTCACCCCTAGAACATTAGCTTGATTAGTACTTATTTGTAAACTCAACAGGTAATAAAAAAACCCAACAGGTGTTAAATAAATGTTTTTGTTTCATCCCCTCAGAATGAATGTTCATGTATCTCTCGACCACGTGGAGCCTTACTGCGCATGCGCATTAGGACCGAGTCACGGCTCCACTGTCAACGTGACTACCCCCTCCCCCATCCTCCTCCCAGGCTGCTCTCTGGGGACTAACATCGTTGTCACGTCTTACCACCCGTTCGGGCTATACGCTTATGCGCTAATTACGCTAATGGTTTTAGAGATTAGGAAGGTTATATTTAGAGGAAGTGCACCCACACTTGCGTGGATAAAGAGTGGAAAACCATTTTGGATAGAACCAATCTCAGTCCACCCAATCGAGATTCGATCTCCCCGTCATCGACAGTCTAGTTTACTGCGAGAGTAGCGCCTTAGACCATGCGGCCACCGAAGCGGATGACCTTGATGTCCCAGTCGATAACGTTACGTCCACGAGGCCAAAAAACATCCGATGTTATAGAACAAAAAAACATAAATTGATGATAAGTAAACTCCATGGAATCAGCCTGCAATCGAGCTTTGCTGACCGAGCGGCCGCCGTCTGCTGGCGAATATAGTGCCAACCTCTGCCGGATGGAGGGTATCATTTGGTCAGCACAACTAACCCTTTGACCGTTAATCTCAATTTTTCTAGACCGGAGAGACTACTTCTTTATTCAAATAGCGCCTCATTCGTCTGCTTCACAGACAAATCTGAAAGCGCTGGGGATCGAACCCGGAAACTCTGGATCTTTACCCAAGAACTCTGACCACCAGACAACAGAGGCGGTCCGTTGGGAAGTAAAACTACTTCATTTAATTCATTAATTAACTTTAGATGACGTGCATTACATTAAAACCCTGTTATACCGAACCTCAGTACGAAATTCCGGTAAATCCGAACACACTTTACGGAAAACTGAAGAAAATTAAGTGAAATGAAATATATTTTACTATTTAACAATCTCAAAGTTAAAAGACAATGGTAGACTAATAAGCAGTGTCATCTGATAATAAATGTTTAATATTTACATGTTGTAGTCAACACAATAATTACAGAACATATCACGTGTTATACATCAGTTAAATAAATAAACATTTGATTAAACTCATTCAACTGTAATTTAAAATTCTACTGTATCTCTGTATTCTTCCGGTTAATCCGAACAATCTTCGGTCCCAATTAGTTCGGATTAACCAGGTTCTAGTGTAATTTTAATAAATGAATATGAGTTTTTCAATCTAAGTTCATAAAAACCGCATCAAATTTAATATACATAACAAAATGCAAACTATTTTTCTCAAATAAACATATCGGTGTCTTTGACACTAACAAACAAACAAACAAACAAACACACGTATTACTTTGATTAACGTATGACCCTATCCAGTGGCGGAGGACAGACCTGCTCTTGCAGGGGTTGGGGAAGACATTCATTACTTGTATATTGTTGCTTAAGTTATAGTAAATATCAAATTTATTTTAGATTAAATGGGGACATAGAATTGCTGGACAGCGTTTTTTTTAATGGATTACATACAAAATCTAAAAGTAACTATTTTGTAACATAAATAGCAGCGCAGAAATCTTTCCCTTTAATAATATGAATGTGTAGGTTGGATGGTCGGTGTTCGTACAATCGTATGCGGCAAGTCATATCTCAAGCCACAGTATAATACAATACGTAATAATAATAATAATAATAATAATAATAATAATAATAATAATAATAATAATAATAATAATAATAATAGCCTTTTCTGACGTCATTTTTTTCTGTTTTCTTATCTTCAGTTGTTTCCCAGAAGCAATATACAGGTTGACTAAAAAAAAAAAGGTGTTTATCAAACACAGTACGCTGTTGGAAACTATCGAGTGGTTTGGAATGAAACTAAAGCGTGAATTTAAAAGTACCTAACTAATTAGAAGTTTTTTTTAAAAAAGGTTGTAATCTATTAAACGCTGATCATAATCTCAGGATGAACGGAATGGCCACCCCTACTGCTTTCTGTAACCCACACCTTCATTACCTCGTGGTCGTAAAGAGGTGGTGAGGGCTTGCATTTTTTTTGCATTTTCAAAAGATGACGTCATACTTCTAAAGTTTCATTAAGATCGGGATTTAATTTGATATTTTAAAATCTCCACATAATATATATTTAAATAAATGTTATGACACAATCGGACCTACTTGCTAATATAGGAACAAAAAAATAATAGTTAAAAATCAACTATCAGTAAACTAATTTCAATATATGTGTTTTTTTAGAAAAACGAAATTATATTCTTATTTATCATAAAAACTCACTTAAAACAAAATTGTTATTCTCATTTTCAGAATATTAAATTTAAAGAAATGTTCATCATTAAATTACAGCTAAATCTATTTTCTTTGTCAAACAAGTATAGAGTTATTTGCCATGTAAAACACCCCTCAAATATCTACTTTGAACAAGATAATTTAAACGATTTTAGAAAAATCTCTAATTTTCAAATATCAGTTAATTGTAAACTCCCCTTAATTTTCGGGTTAGAATCAAAATCATGATCTTACCTCGCGGTATGACAATTTTTTTACATCCATTACTGTTTCCCGCCTGTGGCCTAGGTCAGTTTTTTATTCAAGCCATAAATTTTCCACTACCGGCTTGCTAGGCCTGTCATAGCTTCATATGTCTTATAATATAACTTAAGACTAGGACAAGCACAACATCCAGTCCCCAGCCGTTAATTTATCAACGTGAAAGGGTAAACCCATATTTTCATCAATGATACATTTTTCGGTCATAGTCAGGAATCGAACCCGGTACCCTTACTCATTAGACAGACACGCTACCAGCCGGGCTAAGGTATCGGATAGGTATAACCATCCAACATTTAAATATCAAGTTTTAATTAAATCCATGAAACAGTTTCGACTCCAGGGACAGACAGAATGTAAGACGTTATTTTACGCACGTAATAATTTCGAGATGGAAAATATTCACGGTTAAAAACGTATTGGTGTTCAAATGGCCCAAACTCTGAAGGCATAGACTCTCATTGGACCTAGTTTCCACTACGGGGAGGTCTTGGCTCAAATCCCGGTTGGCTGTTTTTGCAAACGCAATTTTTATCCTGGTTTTCTCATTCTCTCTCCATTCTAATTCTGGTGAGTTTACTCTAACCTTCTCTCCAATAATTAGATTAAGCCAGAAATTAACATTTTATAGCCCGATGACACCTTATCTAAGCTGGTTGCGAGACTGTTTTCCGAGTTAACAGTTCCGGGTTTAAATCCTGTCTAAAAAATGTGTAATTATAGTTATGAGTGATGAATCATAGCTGAGGACTCCACGAATCATGGATAGCTCAGTGGATTGGAATTGGTCTGCCAAGTTAAGGGTTACAAGTTCAGTTACCACGACCAAGTGTCATTTTTCAACTATATTTACTGTATCGAGTTGAGGTTGAACTCAGGTCTCTAGATTGAAAGTTGGGGCCACTACACATGTGTCTGACCTACTGTTTTTGTTATTATATTAATTAATTAATAACGTAAACTAAAAATCAATCAAGTTTTTTTTTCACGCCGGTATCAACACTTGACTTGTTTAATATTTAATGGCATGAAGGTTTTTGTGTTGGTATTAATTATTTATGTCTGGTTCTATAAAGTTAAGATTGCTTGCATTAATTATTCAACGACAAATCTTTTACTTTATCTTCATAGGAAAGCAATGCCTACTATCGCGTTTCTTATCAAATGCGCATTTGTCTCCAATTTGTGGGGAAATACGTAATACTTTAAACAATTTCTAAAAAAAAAAAACTTTATCTTTATGTGGGTATTTTTTCAAGATAATTAATATCTATGTGTGTATTTATGTTTAGTATTATCTTGACATATATCTACAATGTGGACTTTATATAAATTGTCCGTAACCGTTGACTATAGGCAGATAATTGTGATCCTAAGTGTACGATTTATTTTATTTTTAGCACCGGGTCTTACTACCCGTTCGGGTTATACGCTCGTGTACTAATTACGCTAATGGTTTAAGGGATTATAAAGGTTATATTTAGAAGAATTGTACCCGCATTTGCGTGGAGGGAGAGTGGAAAAACCAACCTCAGTACACCCGACCAAGTTTCGAACCTCGATCTTCCCATCATCGACATTCTAGTATACTGCGATAGTAGTGCCTTAGACCATACTGCCACCAAAGTGGATGGTAAAACTTTTGTTTGGTATATTCTGAGTTTTACATTCCTTGACAGAATTCGAGATGTCAACAACTTACCGACCGAGTAATAGGATGCATTTCCCGACTTTGTTCTTTTCCTAGTTTCCAATATAATATCGTTATTGCCAGTTAAAACTCTTCCTAAACATTTAAACTTTACTAACCCTGTTAAATGATATGTCGCTCATAGTAATCTCTAAATTATCTTCCACAATCTGTATTCTCTGTGTGATAATGTATCTTTTAGGTTTAGTAAAAATAATTGGACCGGAAAATCTTATCTTATCGTAAATTATGTTATATGTAGTTTATTGTCTAAGGTAAGGGCTTATACACAATTCAATTTCTTTGGTTGTATTTTTAAAATCACAAGCTGATTAAAAACCAGATCTTGCTTCTCAGCCAACAAATGAAACACAGGCTAGTTATGGATGCACCTTACACGTTTAAATTATTTTTAAAATTTCTATTTTTTGTGGGGGTAAAAAATACTGTTATTTCTGAAATTGACAGTTCATAGTTCTTTAAATAAAATATTGTTAGGAACCTTTCACAATATTCGAATTGTTACATAAAAACGTTTCGTGCTCTTATTGACATTTGACACACACAAAAAAAAAAGCACTTCAGATTAACGTGCTAGTCGTTGATCTTAGGTCAACAACCCGAAAGTTGGTTCCATGTGATTTACATGCATCACTATCTGGGTATGCCCTCAGGCCTTCAGCTGGTTAGTGTTGCCTACACGATCTGGTAGAAATAACATGTACTAGGGGAGTTAAGGAAGTGTGATGGTATCCCGTTGCCTTCTACACTGATTTTCTACAAGCGAGAGTGAAAGAGCCTACCAATTTTGCCGGTAAAGGTATATTCACATACCTCCCAGGGTTCTTTCACACGCCACAATCGACACGGGACCGACGGCTTTACTTTCCCTCCGAAGGAAGTTGTGCTACGGATTTTTATCGCTCGAGGGAAATCCGTTGACCTCAGCTGGGTTTGAACCTAACGAACATCGGGTCCTGAGGCGAGCACTATACCTCAAGACCACCAAGGTCGAATTTGTTCCATGTTAAAATTTGCGTAGTTGAGGTTGGCGCGAATATTGAGCGAGTAAACGGGTTCTGTTGGTTTGTACGAACCTGGCGCATGCGCAGACAGTAGAGATAACGCACAGGGGCTGAGACGGGAGGTTATGTAGATAAGTTTCTTCGTCGTCCGAAACGCAAATAGTTCCAAAGATCATTTGGATCATCCCGCAATTCATTAATTAAGTATGTGAAAACTATTCTCTTTTTAACAGCCAAGATTTGGTCTACCTTTGAATTTTTTTTAGGTTGTTTTAGCTTCTTATTTACGCAACACAAACCGATAAATGATAAAAGTAACTCTTCTTTATGGATTTTTATTGGGCGAACTTTGAATCTAGTAAAAAAAAAAAACCTCTCCACTACTGAGAAGAAACTACTGAAGCAAGTAAAGGTTTGCGCAAATTTAACTGAACGTATGAATGGGTAGACTTGTGTAAATCAATTCACACAAACTGATTTGCGGGAAATAGTTTTTAACAAAATGTTTGAACGTCTAAACCCAACTCAAAGCTTCGTTTTCTTTGTTGGTTATGTTGCCCGCATCACAGGGGTGTAGTACATGTTGCTAGAATGTCTTATCCCACGGCGCTGAAAGAACACGTGTGTGGCGGGACTACCGTCTTTTCAACTGCAGGGGCTCACAGCTTTCGGCACTTTGGTTTGGTTCAATAGATTCAACATTAAAAATAAATGAAAATTGAAATTGATCCGACTCAAATGTTTAGGATTTCTAATCTTCATATATGTGTGTATATATATATATATAAAACTAGTGCGAGTATTGTGCTTTTTTTGTTTGTTTAAATTCAATTTTAGGTGACCTGGCGTTCGAGGGGTAAGGTGTCAGACTTTTGTCCGGTCCGGTCCGGTCCTGTCCGGCGTTCAATCCTCGCTCCCGGCACAGATTTATCTGATTACCAAACCCTTCCTTCACCTCTGACAAGACGTGTATTAATCACAACTTGTGAATGTGTGGAATGCCAGGCCTCCATCGTGGTTCGGATCCCATGTTAAACTGTAGGTCCTCCATTTCATCTCACAATCACCCTACCATTGCACATTAGCGTAAGTGCGTACAACCCGAACGGGTAGTAAGACGCGGTGCTAATAATAATAATAATGATTATAAATTCAATTTTCATAGCAAGGGCAAAGCTAAACGTTCTACTTTCATGTGTTTTAGCGTTAAGTCAAGTGATCTGGAGTTGTCACTTTTGCGAAATATTATCCATATCTATAAACTAACTTTAATAATAAAGTTATATGTCTTTAATTCTGACCGGGAGTAAATATGTTTGTATTTTATAATAGAGCCTTCCCATGAAAATTGGACTTTATCTCAATTGTGTTGCTGCCTGATGAATCTAAACTCTAGTTCACCTTGAGTGAGATTCGAACATAAACCTTCTCCGGAGACTCTTAGAATCGATCTTCAGCATTCCCGGTAGAATACTGACTTGGGTAAAATGTATCAAGTTAGCAAAGTGATCAAGTTAATCTTTATATCTTTGTTTTATCATTCCAAACAAGTAATGTTATATATACAGTATATAATATTTTTTTTTATATTTCATGTACGCTGTTATTTTGCAATTAAATAACATTAGAATTTTACACTTAATAATAAAAAATAAATAAAAGTTTATATATATTTCGTTGAAAACTTTTATGGGGACTAATATGAAACACATTTGTAATATTATTTTCAAATTTCACTACTCATCACACGTTTACGACGCAGAAGGGTAAAAGGACTGCCGGAGTTTAACATCTCAAACCTTCTTCTCTGATCACATTTCTTGATAACATGTACAGATAAAAAAATAAACTGTTCTTAATATCGTGAGAGAGAACTATTTTTTTTCACACCTTTTCAGTTTTATGATGGCTCCGTATCCATACATTTATGTAGGGGAAAAGGGTTTGTGTAGGGTCAGGTGGGGTCGATTGAACCACTCGCTCTTAGTTATGTTTGAGGGAATAGAGAAAATATTGTAAGTAATGTTTCTCGATGACCCAACGCAAGCTAGGTTCAACTAATTAAGATCCAGACAAATTAACATTTTTAATATTTGGCAATCGGTGACTACATTTCATCCATTATTATCATTATTGGGAGTTTTCTGTTTTGAGGGGAGCAACTTTTTACACAGGAGGGCGTACCCGATCCTCGGTTAAGGCTATCTGGAAAATAAATACTGTCGCTGGATAGTGCTATTTGTTAGATAAATATAATCTATGGTTAAAGTTATCTGGCAGATAAGTACCATCTTGCGGTTGCGCAAGTCAACAAAATATTGTTAAAGCAGTTCGGCCACCAGATGAATGGAAGCTATCCGAGCTTTCTCCAGTGTTGGTTCACACATTCAAATGTAAACAAAACCAGGAGGGCGGGGGCATCTTCTCCACAATGTGATTGGTCGCCCCAATTCCCAATGCATCAGGGCCTCCCGAGTCAGAATCAGGGGTGTCAACGCACACCCAACTCCACGCTATCTACATATTATTTAAATATTCAAGGTGGGGTTGAAGGGGACGCGAGGAAAGATCGGTGATCTTGCAGTTTTTATATCAACACTTTTTTTCGGTCAAAATAAATAAAATATTTCTCCATTAGAAACATAGAGGTTAAATTTCCTCACAAGGTGATATCAACAGTTGTTGAATATCTGTCATTAGCTAACCGGAATTAGATGACAAACATTTTTTAAACGAAGATAAAAAGTTGTCATCAAATTCCAGGAAACCTTTAACAGATATTCAACAATTGTTGATATCACCTTGTGAGGAAAATTAAACTCTCTAGGTTTCTACTGGAGAAATATTTTATTTATTTTGACCTAAAAAAAGTGTTGATATAAAAACTGCGAAAAAACACTTGCCCTCCCTCGCGTTCTCTGTAGCCCCACCTTAAGGCTGTTACATGGGGAGGGCGTTTGGAAATCCCGCATTTTTGAAGAAGTGGTTTCATATTTTTAAATATGGTTTTCACCAAACTGTAGGTGAAAGCTATCAACAGGTCCCTATTTTGCTATAAAGTTTAAATTTTAAGTTTAAATTTAAAAAAATCAACTTCGCTTTACGCCAATATTAGTACTTCTGAAATTAAAGTAAAACGATAGCAACCTATAACCA
>CABFWB010003266.1:15671-33086 GCA_902151455.1 Timema bartmani | reverse complement strand
CCCCCCCCCCCCCTGAAATTATTGGCTGGCTACGGCCTTGCTCCCATTCATCGTCAATTCGGTCCATAAAGATCTTGACAACTTATATCGTGTGCGGATGGCTGTGTTCAACTGGTGCGGGTTTTTTTTTTCCGACCTACGGACGTTTCTAATTTCTTCACAAGTTGAAATGGAAGTTATTACATTCTCAGACGCATGACAATAAAAAAAAAAACACTCCTGTAGTTATGATCGTTAGACACTCAACGCACGTCTCCATGCTCCGACAAAGTTGTTCGACCGGTCGACACTTTTTTACTAGGTTTTCTAAAATATTTGTCTAAAATATTTGTCATCACCTTACAGCTTAATAATTCTTAAAGACTTTTTATCATCGACAAAACATAAATAGATCCTACTTAGGTTATGCTAATTTAGGTCAAGTTAAAGTTTTTTTTAAGATAATATAAAATAATGACTGGTTCACGCTGATGAGTGAAGGGATCAGATCACCCATACCAGTGGTTACATGGTTTAAGACGTCAATAGATTTTAGTATCTCATCACTCTGACAGATGTTTTAAGTCTTAAAAAGTAGACCATGGTTGTCTTGAGGGGGTATAGTGCTCGTCTCAGTATTCGTGGGTTCAAACCCAGCCGGTGTCGACGGGTTTTTCTTGAGTGATAAAAAAGTCCGTAGCACAACTTCCTTCGGAAGGGAAATAAAGCCGTTGGTTCCATGTCGATTGTGGCGTGTAAAAGAACCCAGGAAGGTATGTGAAAATACCTCTCCCGGCAAAATTGGTAGACCCTTTCGCTATCGCTCATAGAAATTATCGTGTGTTGATATAATCAGTCGATTTAGAAATTCCACGTTTAATATCTATATATTTTTTAACCAAATCTTAAAAATAGTAATAAAATTCTATTCGGACATCCTTGGGTTGGATATTTTAGGCTGCGAAATGTAAATTAAACTTGGCAACACCCGCTTCGGTGTCCGCATAGTCTAAGGCGCCACTCTTGTGGTGGGCTAGACTGCCGATAACAGTGAGATTGAGATTCAAATCTCGCTCGGGTGTATTTAGGGTGATTTTTACATAGTTGTTTTCCACGCACTTTCTATAAATATAACCAACCCAATCCCTAAAACCATTAGCGTAATTAATACATAAGCGTATAAACTGAACGGGTAGTAAGACGCGGTGATAAAAAAAAGTAGCTAAAAATAAATTGTATGTTGTATATAGACTTTCTCGCTTCTTTACCCAAAAAAATTGAGATATTTATATAAATCTTGTTTGATATTATAAATGAAATGTGGTATTGGGGGTCTTAACTGTGAAGGGAAATAGAACGAACCCATTTTCAATTTATATCAGAAAACTAACTTTGCTTGTTGGGGGCTCCGCCCCCAAATCCCCAGTGAGTTTTCTTTGCAAGTGGATGTAAACTAATTAATGTTTTGAAAGTAACAACTTAAAGTTACCGGTATTGTATTGTATATTCCACATCGACTTTAAAGTTGCTCCAACATTTTGCATTTTTTGGGGGCTAAAAATTAAAATTTTTAACTTTATGAAATTTTCCCGTCGGTTAGAGGCTAGAAGCTATAAGTGTACCAGATTTCAAGTTTCTAGCCCATCTGGAAGTGGGTAAACATTAATGTCAGTGAGTGAGTCAGCCATGTGGCTCTATAGTAGTATAATATCAATTATTTCATACCGAATGAATATCACGAATAATATTAAAAACGTAATTAATTCTACAAGTCATATAAAAAGATTTAATCATTGCTGAAAAAAAAATCTTTATTTTTCTGAAATAAAACAATAATTCCACTATTTCTTTTAAGGTGCCCCATTAGATACGGATTATCGAGGTGGGATGCTTGTACCCCACGATCCCCGCTGACGACACCCGGGGGTGTGGTCCTGCTTGGTTCCTCAATGACCTGATTTCGTTGTTCGATGTACATAGCATAGTAATATCTGTATCCCGTCTTGGCTCCAGGCAACAGTCCCTTAGAATGCACTTTCCTTTCCCTGGTCACTCAGGCAAGAACTTCCCAACAGCCGGTGCTTGAACTAACAAGCACACATTTCGCACACAAAATGACAGGAAACGAACTTTACGAGATGAATGTGGTGTGTATCTTCTTCATAAACACACCACGGCCTTGGCAACATTTCTCAATCATTATTTTAATCTAAAAGAATATTTTCTCGAAACTTTTATCACTGAGCATGTTGGTATTTTCTAAAGTTTAAATATTTTTTATCACCACGTCTTACTACCTGTTCAGGTTATACGCCTCTTTACAAATTAGGCTAATGTGTTAGGAATTAGGAAGGTTGAATTTGTAGGAAGTGTACACGAATTTGCGTGGAAAATAGTTTTTTAAACCTTAATACACCTGACCGGGATTCGAAACCCGATCACCCCTTCATCGTTGGTCTTGTATATTATTATTATTATTATTATTATTATTATTAGGTCTATTATTATTATTAGGTCTATTATTATTATTAGGTCTATTATTATTATTAGGTCTATTATTATTATTATTATTATTAGGTCTATTATTATTATTAGCACCGCGTCTTACTACCCGTTCGGGTTATACGCACTTACACTAATGTGTAATGTTAGGGTGATTGTGAGATGAAATGGAGGACCTACAGTTTAACGTGGGATCCGAACCACGGTGGAGGCCTGGAATTCCACACGTTCACAAGTTGTGATTAATACACGTCTTGTCAGAGGCGAAGTCTTGTCTATTGTGAGAGTGACGCCTTTTAGTTAAACCAGTGGTTTTTCAAACCCTGATTCGTGCACCCTCAGATATAATTGATCTTAATCTTTGTACCCCCAAAGCTGTTGGTTCATAATGCAATTTATACATATTCTAAAAATCTGCACGCTTCGGTGGCCGCGTGGTCTGACGCGCTACTCTCGCGGTAGACTAGGCTGCTGATGACGGGGAGAACTAGGTTCGAATCTCAGTCAGGTGTACTGAGGAAGTTTTTTTTCAAAACTGTTTTACACTCTCCCTCCACGCAAATGCGGACACATTCCCTCTACATTCTACCTTTCTCATCCTTACCTCATCAGCATATTTAAAACGCCTATAGCCCGGCGGAGGTGTGATGGAGATAAAACAGCGAACTGATCAGTTTGCCTCTTTCTCAATTCCACCAAAATATTTGTCACTCGGCCAAAACTTAAATAACGAAAGATCGACTTGCTGCTAATGATGGACGGACTGCCTTCAATCAAGTCTCTCTGACATTTCTCGATCTCTTGTAGCGCGCACACGCGGCTTAACGCCATTCTTTTGTTGACCCATTGAAAGTGGACAGGAATAATTAATTAGTTACCATTTATCACAGTGGCGCTCGTTGAATTTTAATAAAGGTGGAGCCTTCACCCGACAAACCTGTGTTCTTTGTGAAGGAAATCAGGAGGAGGAGGAATGGAGAAGGGTGGGGGGGAATTAGTTTGATAGTTTCGCAATGGCCTGTTGATTCTGTGTGTGTGTTTGTTTGTTTGTTTGTTATATGGTGGTATTTATCTTTTTATTGCCGCTAATACATATCTTTACGTTCCTGTTTCATTAATTTATGCGTCGTTGATCTTGAAAATGATTATCCAGAATGGATATATTATTATTAGCACCGTGTCTTACTACCCGTTCGGGTTATACGCACTTACGCTAATGTGTAATGGTAGGGTGATTGTGAGATGAAATGGTGGACCTACAGTTTAACGTGGGATCCGAACCACGGTGGAGGCCTGGCATTCGGCAAAAAATGGCGCAGAATTGAATCATTGAGGAAACGTGACATGAAGGTTCCCCACCTTCCGTGCCGGGTGTCACGTGACTGCTTCACACAGAGGTGACGAAAGCCGAGCCAATACATCCCCTGTTTTTAGGAAACTATATCCGACCTCCTTGGATTTAATAAAGATCGTTAGGTTAGAAATGAGTACTAACTCGAAAGTTAACAACATATAGGCTTCGAACTATCCAAATATTTCCTTGTGAAATTCGAATCAAATTATATTTATTTACCATTTATTTGGATAGAAATTTCATTCGGAATCATGGTGGGTTCAAATTATCCCATTTTTTTCTAATTAACTAATGTCGAATTATTCTGAAAATTTAAAAATGACACCTGGATACGGGGAAATCGAACCCGGGACCTTTGGCTTAGTACGCCAATGCTCTAACCACTGAGGAGTTCGATTCCTGTCTCCAGGTGTCATTTTTGAATTTTCAGAATATGATATCTAGATAAAAGCATAAATAATATCGTTGGCTATTAGATTCTTAAATGTCGAATTAGCCACATAATACTGTATAACAGACACTTTCAGTACACCCGACTGTTATCTTCAGTCTATTCTCTTATGAGTGTGACGCCTTAGACCATGCGGCAACCCAATAATATAATAAAATATGTATAATCAAAGGAATAACACGAATAATATGTTAACGGAATTAATTCTAAAAATCATATAAAAAAAAGTAAACTTAATCATTAAAATCATTTCTTCAAACGTGGATTTTCAATTTTCTGAATATAACCAACCATTCCCTATTTATTTTACGGTAATAAGACTGACCCATTTAATCAGATTATTGGAGGGGTTAGGGGGGCGCGTTGCCCCAATTCCCCCCCTGCTAACGAAGCCCGTGGTGCATTGAAAAGCAAAGTATAAATAACAACCAGACGTTATAAAAGCTTCCACACAACATTTGGTCGTGGTCTGACCTCGGGGAAATGAAGCCATTGATATGGTAAGTCGCTTCACCTTGAGCTGATAGTGGACTAATTACACTCGGGGACAGAACTGACTTCAGTCTTAAGGCAGATGTTCGCATAGTCTGGTAGGTTATATCACTCAAGGCGCGTTTCGGTAGATGAGATTCACTTTTAATGTGACTATACAAAATTAATATAGATTACAAACAACTTGATAACGAAAGTTCTTTTTATAGCATAACGTATTAATAACCGTTCGATTTATACTTCTTATGTACTGATTAAACTAATGGTTTTAGGAAATAGGGAGGTTAAATTTAGAGGAAGTGTATCCATATTTGCGTGGAGGGAGGATGGGAAACCACTTTGGGAAAAAACCATCCTCAGTACACCTGACCGAGATTCGTAGCTTGATCTACCTGTCATCGTCAGTCTAGTCTACTGCTAGAGTAGCGCGTTAGATCATGCGGCCACCTAAGTGGACAAATACTATTTTAGCTTCTTTATTCATTACTAGCAGTTTGGCCCGTTTTTCGTACGGCTAAGCTGCACCAAAACGGTACCAAATTAGAACTTTTATTGTTTGTCTGCCCACTTTTTGATAGTTCTCCGCTATACAATCCTGAGCTAACTAAACACAAACCAATCTACAAACTTTATCTACAAACTTAGTGCACAAGCAAATGTAATCTATTAACAACGAAATCTTTACCTAAACACAATCATAAAATAATATAAACGAATTTATAGAAATTATGACAGAGATATGTTGGAAAAAAGTAGCATCAGAGTCCACCAAACAGCCTAAATAAATAATACAGTATGTTACAGAAGCATCATGGTTTTCCAAAGACCATCACCAATCACCGAGCTATGTCACCAGAATTTGTTTATTTTAATTTTAATTTCATCAGTCGTTCTCTGTAGCTGTGAAACGTGGTCTCTTCTTACCTTTCATGACGGAAATAAATTTAAACAAGGTATAGGGAGATATTTGGTCCAAAAATCGATGAGGCTACTTGGGAGTAGAGGATATTAAATAATGATGAGTTACATACCCTGTTCTAGTCACAAGATGTAGTTAGGATAATCAAATCTCGTAGATTACAGTAGGCAGGACATACAGCGTGAATGGGAGAATCTAGAACCTTGTCCAGAGTATTGATGGGTAAGCCCAATGGGAAGAGACCACTGGGAAGACCTAGACGCGGATTGGAGGATAACATTAGAATGGATAGGCTGTAATGAGGTGGACTGGATAGAACTAGCTTAAGATAGGGATAGGCTGTAATGAGGTGGACTGGATAGAATCTAGCTCAAGATAGGGATAGGCTGTAATGAGGTGGACTGGATAGAACTAGCTCAAGATAGGGATCGGCTGTAATGAGGTGGACTGGATAGAGCTAGCTCAAGATAGGAATAGGCTGTAATGAGGTGGACTGGATGGAGCTAGCTCAAGATAGGGATAGGCTGTAATAAGGTGGACTGGATAGAACTTGCACAATATAGGATTAGGTGACGTACTTTTGTAATGGCGGCAATGAACTTTCGAGTTCTTAATTTTTATCGCTCAAGAAAAATCCGTTGACCCCGGCTAGGTTTGAACCAACGGACATCGGGTCCTGAGGCGAGCACTTTATCTCAAGACCACTGAGATCGACTCTCTCACAAAAAGACACAATATTTAATCATAATCTTACTTTCACTTTCTGTTTGAAGCTAAACAAACGTACTGCTCCTAAAATATATAAAATCAATTTACCATTTTTATGAAAGGTTTATGAGTAAGTATTGCTGATGAGTTTATTTGAAATAATTATCTCATACCTTCATTACTCCTCTTAATTACGAATTAAGGAAACATAAATTCTTCCATCAGCTTCTTTTATTGTTTTTAGAAGCAGATACAGACACCGGAAGGAAAAGCGTTTTTTTTTTGTTTGTTTAAATATTTCGCACAGTGAACGTGTTTAATCAAGGGATACTGAAGGGTAGGGAGTGTCTGATAGTCCCCCCTCTCCCCGCATGTCCCTCCCCCTCTCTTCTAACTCCCCTATCCCCCTCGAGACACTACACTCTCTAGTCAGTCAGTGTGGCAGTGTGTCGGCTGTAGCAGCCTCGCTTACACGGCTCGTCCAGGAGTAACAACGTTTAAAAAAACAATTTCTCCTTATCTTTACGAGACTCGGGTTCAAGGTTTGGAGCGCTCTAGTAATCGTTCATCGATTGTTGGATTACTTTTATATATTTATATTTTTTTGTCCATTCAGTTGACGAGTCTATGTAGGAGCGATATAAAATTATATAGACTTTACATGTGTTGAACTTTATATTAACTTCTACGTGCGTGAGCTACATGTGCGTGTTTTTTGTTTTTGTTTTTTAATTCTTGAGGATGCTTCACGTGCATTGTTCGGAGGTTGAGTTCCAGATCGATTCTTGGCGGGGCCAATCATTTGTTCGATGACCGTTATAAATTTGTTTTCTTAGTAAATGGTACGACGGTAAAAAAAAATTGTGTGTTGTTTTATTTCGTATATTAAAAAATAAAGTATGTTTTATTTTATTTTGTTCTTATTGAATTCTTTTTAACACTTAATTTTTATCGAATCATTTTAAATAGTGAGTTTTTAAATTCAACACATTTCCATAAATAAAAAATTGACAGTTTTTTTTAAAGTGCTGAGTGAAAGTGACATGAAACTGTTATTATTAATTTTTTTTTAAATAAAGAAAACAAATTTTAAGCGTGCTCTCCTCCAAATAGTTGTAAACTTATTTCCAAAGACTTGTTTCAAGAGAAGGGTAAGAAGGCGTTACCCGCACTTTTTTTTGTGGGGGGTAACATTAGACAAGTGTTCGCGTCAGATATTTTCACTACCTGTGTGATATTTCCTCGCGTGGGCCTAGTGACGTGATCCATGTGTCCCAGGGTGTCGAGCTAGCTCCTCCTACCACCACCCCCTCTTAGACAAGACTTATAGTGAGGGTGCGCCATGGACTACCACCAACACCCCGCGGCGCCGTCCCTAGTGGCTGTACCGGCGTCCAGCCACCCCCACCCCCATTCACACCCCCACACGCTCACTCACCACCAGCTGCACCAGCTGCAGACTCTCGTGGCCGAGGATTCCACCTCCTCCAGATGGAGCCAGTACCAGCAGCTGTGGAGACAACATCACCTCCACATGAACGGTACGAGGGGTTGCCTATACTACCAGGGGGACGAATAGTCTTTGATATTTCGTTGTTTTTTTTTACTGTAAACAATGCTGGTGGTTTATCCGCTCACCCTTTGGGAGGGATTTTAGGGTACACACCACAACCAGAGCCCGAACCGTTAAATAACCACTCAGTGAACGGGAATTACTCAAGTTTTTTTTAAACACCACGTTCGGGTTACACGCTTATGTTATAATTACGCTAATGGGTTAATGTTTAAAGGAAGTATAACCACACTTTCTTGGAGGGAGGGTTAGAAAACCAGTTGGGAAAAATCCCCTCAGTACACCGGACCGAGATTTGAACCTCACCTCCTGTCATCGGCGATCTAGTCTACTGCGAGAGCAGCGCCTTAGACCACGCGGCCACCGAAGCGGGTAATAACTCCAGTTATAGAGAGATAAATGTTGCGCTATTCCCGCGAATAGAACCCGCGACCCTTTTTTAGCAGAATATATCTCATATTATGCTATTGTTGCTAAAAGCGTGTGTGTGTGTGTGTGTGTGTGTGTGTGTGAAAGCTTTCTCTTGATTGGTCCGTCTTATCACATATGTTTCACTCTTGCGCTGAAGAGAGATTCTTTTTTCCCACCGTGTCTTACTACCCATCCGTACTATTTGCATTTAGTTACAAACAGTGGTCTTTAACTCACGGCACACTGAACTAAAATAGTCGAGGTCACACTGAGCTAAAATAGTCGAGGCACACTGAGCTAAAATAGTCGAGGCACACTGAGCTAAAATAGTCGAGGCACACTGAACTAAAATAGTCGAGGCACACCACCAGTTCTAAGCAGAGATTCTATAAGTAAAATAATGAGTATAAATATTGTATTTAAAGGTACATTTAGTTAAAATTTTAATAATTGTGGGATTTTTAAATGATTATAATTAATCTTGGATTTAAAGAGAAATTTTAACTTCGCAATTTTTTTTTCCCTTTTGTTTTATCTTTCTCAAAAAATTCCCGCGACACACCGGTTGGAAAAAACTCTTGCGTTAACATTAATGGGTTAGGGACGAGAAAAGTATAGGTTAGAAGAATTGTACCGGAATTTGCATGTTAGGAGAGCGGGAAATTGTACAAGAGAGAACGAACTGTGTACCCAGCCGGGATTTGAACCACGACCTCCCCGTCACCGGAAATCCAGACTAGATGAGTCTCGTGTTTAGTTCTTCTGACGCCCGCTTCGGTGGCCGCGCTGTCGCTCTAGCGGTGGACTAGACTGCCGATGACGGGGGAGATCGAGGTTCGAATCTCGGTCGGGTGTACTGAGGATGGTTTTCCACTTTACCTCCACGCAAATGCGGGTACACTTCTGTTAAGTATAACTTTCCTATTCCCTTAAACCATTAGTGTAAATAGTACGTAAGCGTATAGCCCGGACGGGTAGTAAGACGTGGTGCTAAAAAGTAGTAGTTCTTCTGACCACCGCTGGGGTGTCGAATGCTTTCTTGTGCACTCCTTGAGGTGCGCCCAAAGGGAGCGCGAGTAATTTTATAGTTTTTATAGCACTACATTTTGTTGGCCAAAATAAATCAAATATTTCTCCAGTAGCAACATGGAGTTTAGTTTTCTGCACATTCTGATATCAACAGATCTTGATTATCTCTCAAGGGTGTCCTGGAATTTTGTCAAAACATTTTCTCTTTATTTAAAATGTTTTGACAAAATTCCAGGACACCCTCGACAGATAATCAAGATCTGTTGATATCAGAAGGTGCAGAAAACTAAACTCCATGTTGCTACTAGAGAAATATTTGATTTATTTTGGCCAACAAAATGTATATTCTATAAAAAACTGTAAAAAATACTCGCGCTACCCTCGACCGCACCTCAAGGAAATTACCAAATATTTGAGGAATTTCTCCAAATCTAAACGACGATACCGGCTGTGCTATTTGATAGTAATCGGTAGAACGCGTTAGTGCCGGTGCATTGGATGAAGAGGGTGAATTTGAAATAAATGCTCCAGCGTTCTCGCCTGGTAATGAAGCATTCCTATAGTGCGCATGGTCCCCTGTTCGAACCCTGCTCCCGCGAGTTAAAAGTCAAGTTTAGGACCGTCCTGGGTCGAACCCGGGAGGGCGGGACTCAAGAACGGGTCCATAAATCGTCCATTCTTCTTCTCACGGTGTTTTATACTCTCTATCTTATAGCTAATGCTGCTACATTTGTTCTTAATTGGCCCTCACATATTTAAATCGTGATATTAAGTTGATTTTTTTTTAAATTTCAGCATCGTGTCTTACTAACCGTTCAGATTACACGTGTGTGTACTGATTACGCTAATGTAGGCTGTTAGAGAGGAATAAGGTTGAATTGAAAGAAAATGTAGCCGCATTTGTGTGAAAGGAGAGTTAAAACCATTTGTCATTGGCAGCCCAGTTTACTGCTAGAGTGACCCCTTAGACCATGCTGCCACTGAACCGAGTATTAAGTTGTTACCGGCCTATGTTCGCGCATTGATAAAACATCTAACGCACACCCAACTCTATCCTAAAAATATAACTTATCTCCAAACATAAATGGAGTACACACCATTTTACTTTATTATTAGAAGATAAGATAAGATTCATTAATTAGATCCAATGGTATCAATTCCTATTGATAGACAGGGCTCTACATTCCCGGCGGGAGGATTTCTCTCCTTCTCGCGGACGGATACTATAAGAGCTCCGTCCTCTCCTTGCCCTTTCGCCTCTTGACCCGCCGGCGCGGCGCTATCAGCTTCATATGTTTGACTACTCTTCTTAACAGTTCATTTAGTGATAGTAGTCTCCCTAACGCCAGTAGGAGGGGATCTTTTATACAGGCATTTCTTGACGCGCGACTAAGAGAATGAGAAACAGGGCCCAGGGTCGCCAGGATCTTGTTTTCTACACCTCATGATGGACCCGTGGGTTACCTTCCTCTTTGATTGTCGCCATTTCAGGAACAAATAAAACGGTAGACAATAAATTTATTATTATTATTTAGCACCGCGTCTTACTACCCGTTCGGCTTATACGCTTAAATACTAATTATACTAATGGGTTAGGAATTGGCAAGGTTGAATTTAGAGGAAGCGAACCCACATTTGCGTGGAGGTAGAGTGGAAAACCATTTAGGGAAAACCACCCTAATTTCACCCGACCGAGATTCGAACCTTGATCTCCCCGTCCTCGGCAGTCGAGCTCAACACGACTAGCGCGTTAGCCAACTACGCCACCGAGGCTGGTGGTAGACAATAAATACCCAACCACAAATAGTAAATACACTCGCTACCTGTTACAGAAGTTCACTGGTACTTGTACTGAGATACTCTGAGGTACTAACGCAAGTTGAGTAGAGGTTGGCTGCCCTGCAGTCTTGCCAACACGGCGACACAAAAGTTGATGCCAGTATAAAATCCTCCATTGAATATAATGTATCTTGTATCGTCGTGCGTCATTTTTGACGCAGCCTTCTATAGGTTACGACCCGCCTCGGTGGCGTAGTTGGCTAACACGCTAGTTTCGCGTTGAGCCAGACTGCCGAGGTCGGGGAGATCGAGGTTCGAATCTCGGACGTGTGAACTGGGAGGGGCTGGCTCTTCTATAAATGGTTTTCTACTCTCTCTCTCTCTCTCCACGCAAATACGGGCTCACTTCCTCTAAATTCAACCTTCCCAATTCCTGATTTACTAGCGTAATTAGTACTTAAGCGTATAACCAGAACGGGTAGTAAAACGCGGTGATAAATAAATAAATTTAAAAAAAATCTACGTTACTGCGACACACTTCTCAGAACGCAACGGCATAAATGACGCGCGACAGATTATAAAAACACTCATTGTCTCATGAGTATTTAGAGAACGCGCGTCGCTAAACGCTTGTATAAAAGAGCCCTTAAAACGACCCATATTTTAGTTAAGGGAACAGTTTGAGTAGGATTAAATTCAAACAATCGCTCGGAAAGAGCAAATTCAGATCTACCATAATGCATACGCATAAAATCTCTGACGAGGCTAGTTGAGATCGAACCCTGACCTACTTAGTCAGAAGTCGTGCGTTATAAATGGCTAGCGCACTGTCCAATTTTCGTAGGAAGGGCCTTATCTTGACAGCCAGACAAGCTACTGGATCTACTTTCCACGTATGTTTATCTCCTTAGTTACGCAGCTCATGTTGAACCACGCTTGACTTTTAGAAGCTCGTATGGGCTGACTACTATCGGGAAAACCTTGTTTATCTCCCCAACTACCGAGTTCATGTTGAAGGTTCCAAAATTCATGTTTAAACACATGTCAAGAAGTTCTCATCAAAGCGTTGAATAAATAATGAAAGGCATATTGTGCAATTAAACATAATCTCTAGTTTATTACCGGGCTGTCAGCCGTGGCTTTATTGGGACAAGCCTACTTCAGCCAGACTAATTCAGATGTAAATACAGATACCTACTGTAGCTATCTTCAACCACTAAATTTTGAAAGATACCATTACAATACTTTAATAGGTGCACCCACATTAATGGGCACGCGGATTAGGGTGTCAAACTTGTCTGGTCATGTATAGGCTTGGGAAGAGTGTGAAGGGGTTCAAGTCTCGCCTGAGTATAGAAATAGTATAGATAACTTTTCTTATTTTGTACTACAGGGTGTCCCAAATAAAACCGGCGCCAAACGCACAATATCACAGTATCGGTGTTCGAAATGTGCACCACCATTTGCTATGCATAGTTTCAATGAATAAACGTTTACTATTCGGTGGGTGGAACTATGCATAGCAGCTGGTGGCGCCCATTTAGAACACAGACTTTGAAATACTGTGCATTTTGGGCTGGTTCTATTTGAAACATCCTGTATAAGTGTGTATTTTCGTGATTTTTCCGTGAGCCCACCGGCGCTAATTTTTCATAATTTCTTCCAAACAAACTTTAAATCGTGTATTTGTTTGCATTTTGTTCAGGTATAGCTATAAATAAGGTAGCTCTTACTTACCGCACCGACTTTAAAGTTGCTCCGCCATTTTGAATTTTTTTTTCGGGGGTTAGAATTTTTTTTTTTTACTTTTTGGAATTTTCCTGTCGGTTACAGGCTAGAAGCTATAAGTTTTCCAAATTTAAAGTTTCCAGCTCATCTGGAAGTGGGTAAACATTAATGTCAGTGAGTGAGTCAGCCATGTGGCTTTATAGTATTATAATTTACTACTTCATGCTTTCATCGGTCAGATTGTTCATCTAATTACAAACTTTAAATTAATTATAATTATTGATGAAGGTAGCACTGGTGTGCTATCACTGCCCATTATACACAAACACATGTCGCATTCACTGGACAAAGGAATGCTCAGATTATCCAGTGTTCGAATCCCTTCTCTTAAAGTTTTATTTTTTTCCCCTTACTATATGATATGTATGGATCCGTTAAGTCAATAACTCGAAGGTTGATTTGATTTCTCTGCAGCCCAAGTGGGGTATGAACTCAGCCTTTCTGCTGGTTAGTGCTGCCTGCACTATCTGGAAAACATTCCATGTACCAGGGGAGTTCAAAAGGTGTGTTGATTCCCCGTTGTCTTCTACAATGAATTTCTATGAGCGAGTGTAAAAGAGCATACCTATTTCTTTGGGACAGGTATTTTCACATCCTTTCCAGTGTTATTTCACACGCCACAATCGACGTGGGACTAACGGCTTTACTTCCCCTCCGAAGGAAGTTGTGCTACGGATTTTGGTACCGTTCAAGGAAAATGCGTCAACCCCGGCCGGGTTTAAACCCACGAACATCTGAAGCGAGTACTTTATACCGCAATACCACCGAGGTTAACGATAAAGGGCTATTAATTATTTAATATAAGTTTTAGGTATGAGTAGGGTAATTTAGGAGAAGTGTACCCACACAAGTGAAGGAAAGAGGGAAGAGGAAAATAACAATTATTACATATTAAAAAACCAATTACAATGACCTGACTAAGATTCAAACCTTGGCCTCGTTGTTACTGTCAATTTTTTTTTCCAGTAATTTTTTATATATATATATATATAACATTTAATATAAAGGGTGTTAATGGCTTCATTTAAGGAGTAGGGATTAAGAAGGTATTTTTAGGAAGTGCACCCGCATTAGCTTAGAAGATGGCAATCCAGTCTATTTCGAGAATGACTCCTTAGACCACCTAACCACCAATACGGCTCACAAGACACCGCCAGTTTATCGCAGTAGAGTAATATTTCGTTTCTTGTTTCGCACGCGCCATATTTCTACGAGCAGTTTTTTTTTTACTATGTTTGCTGATAGAAGAACCGCCTAGTGTTATCTGGCAAGGTGGCGAGCAAGTATCTTATCGGGAGACTTGTGATACCTTTCAAGATAACACCTGAAACAAGCGACATTTCGCTGCTATCCGCTTCTCCACACTTTTATCACACCTTCACGTCTTTGGAGCAACTGATAGAGTTGGTCCAAACTTATCTTAAGGCGTTAGAATAGTCGAGCAGAAATTCATAAAGCCCAGAAGAAACAAAGTAGGATTTTAACGTTACTGGGTACATTTGTCTGGCAGTAGGAGAACAAACAGGGGAGGGGGGAAATACCAATGATAGCACAATGTGTGCCCCTCCCTACCCATTCACGTGTAGCGAAAGTTTTAACGGATTGGCAAGGAAAAACAGTGGGAGTTAAATATATTTGAGACGATATGCGATTGATTAAAGCTTTGATCTACATTCATTCAAAATAGTTTAAAAATCCTCCTCGCTAGGGGTCCACCTATGCTCAGGGGCCCTGGGGCACTGCCCCGGTGGTAGTTACGGCCCTGTATACCGGCTACCTTTCGTTTATGATGAACCTAAATATCTCCATTTTTGTACTTTTAAAACTGAAACAAAACCGCTTATGTGACCACATGGTCTAAGGCGCTACTCTTGCAATAGACTAGACTGCTGACGACGTGGAGATCGAGGTTCGAATCTTGGTCGGGTATACTGAGAGTGGTTTTTCTAAATTGTTTTTCACTTTCCACGCAAATGCGGGTACACTTCCTTTAAATATAACCTTCCTTTAAATATAACCTTCCTAATCTCAAGAAACATTAGCGTAATTATTAGTACGTAAGCGTTTAAACCCGAACGGGTAGTAAAACGCGGTGGTAAAAAAATAAATCACTCTCAAACTATAAAACTGTCTCGTGATACATTTCAATACATCGATACAAGCTTTACATTAACGGGTTATTACAAATCTCCTCACAACGGACAACGAAGCTGTCTGCTTGCTTCTAGCTCTACAGCGCATGCGCATTGATTTGAGATGGTTAGTTCTAAGATTTGATTGGTTCTCCCGTGCCGAGGATCTCGGGGCGCAGAGTGGACATTGAGTTAAACTTTAAGCAGAACAGTTCGCGCTGATGAGGCGGAAATCTTGTGATTGGTTTAGAGCTTGCCACGTGATCCCGTTTCTGTTCTACGTTTGTTTTTCGGCCAACATATGAATAGACATTAAGCGTAGGTGAGACCGGGGCTGGTTGTAACGATTTTTACTTTCTTTTTTTTCGCATCCCCTACAATGTGTAATAAAAGATTGGGCAATGCGTACGAATAAAGTAAACTCTGGTATTTCACAATACATTTTTTAAAACATTAATAAAGTTAATATTGCACTATGAACATAGTTTTGTAGCGTTGCTTTCTTACCTCATTATTTTAAATAAATATAATATCTTTTTTTCATAGCAATTAAATTATGACCCGCCTCGGTGGCGTAGTTGGCTAACGCGCTAGTCGTGTTGAGCCCGACTGCCGAGGACGGGGAGATCGAGGTTCGAATCTCGGTCGGGTGAACCGGGGGTGGTTTTTCCTAAATGGTTTTCCACTCTCCCTCCACGCAAACCAAAACGAGAGTTTTTTTTTTTAAATCAAGAGATTATGTTAAAAATAATTTCAAACTGGTTTGTACAACCTTAAAGAGAATAAAAAATATTGCAGGGTAGCCAAAATTGATTAAATCTCGTTATATTCACCTTAAAACTTGACTCCACCTGTCAAAAGTAAAATTTGAGGAACATTTATATCCAAATGGGTAGGAATATTTTTTGTAGGTGTTTTTTTTTAATCAATGAGAAAATGTTTTTCAACTAGAAAATCAATCACTGCCTACATGTTTGGAACACTTTCTATTTTATATTTTGTAGACACAGTAAGGAAAATATCCTCACACTCCAGTATTTTCTTTTGGTAATGTGACGTCACGGCGGGTCAAGATAGGATTTACCATGATTTATGAATTAACGTTTCATTCAGCGAGTTTTAAAGATAAAACGTTGAAACAAAAACCATGAATTCTTAAATAATTATAAAAAATAGTCTCACAATGTCACAAGATTATTATTTTTATCTTTAAGTGTTTTTTTTCGTTAAACTAATTTTTTTTATAAATCATCTACAACTCAGGCTATTTGGTTTATTCACTAAAATGTCCTGTAGGAGTCTTCCTGCCAAGATGTAGATTAAAAAAGTCTGTGGTAGCAAATGTCTGTCTAGAATAAGAAACAAGAAAAAAGGTAATTTTAAAAAGCAAGTCAATGTTTTAAATACGCAAATAGTATAGTGAGTGTGTAAACTCGTCAGAGGAACAGGGGAAGTGTTATCAGTAGATAAACAAGAGACCTCTCAGAGTGAATTGCTCATTTTCTTCCCTCTCTTTATATTTCGTACATTGGTGTCTAAGTGTGATAGTGCTTAGACTGCTTAGGTGTGTCAAGTTAAGATGCAGCCCGCTTCGTGAAATAACTTTGAAATCTCCCAGCAGGTAACGTCGATAAACGTCCTTAAAAATAAGTTAAGTCAAAATTTTCAGACAATTTTTTTTTTGGTCTAAATTATAAACTTAAAAGTGTAAGTTTTTTTCATTCTACAGAGACATAGTGATACTTTTCATCTACATTTTTTATGGTGAGTCGTATTTTAAAATAACAAACCCATTATTAAATAATGCATAGTTTCTGGACTTATGCAACGCGTCTCTGAAAGTTCCGGAAGGCGGACCCTTAATTTAATATTGTTTACAAGGAAAGAGGTTGGAAAAACAACCGTTCAAGGTCAGGATAGGAACACGAGGAACACGAGGAACACGAGTTGAAGAAAGTAGGCTTGTGATTTTTATGACAAAAAAAATATACACCTTTATTTTAGACCAAATAAATAAAATATTGTTCTAGTATAAACATCTGCTTTAATTTTTCTCGATAGTTTTTGAATACTTTTCATGAGCAGACACTTTTTTTTTTTTAAATGAAGAGGAAAAAAAAAAATCTTGGTAAAATTTCATGACAGATATCTTAATATATATAATTCTTCTGTACGTGTGTATGTCACTGAACTCCTCCTAAACGGCTGGACCGATTTTGATGAAATTTTGTGTGTGTGTTTGAGTGGGTCCGTGGATGGTTTAGACTCACAATTGGATCCGGTAGGTGGCGCTGCAAT
>CABFWB010003266.1:0-15633 GCA_902151455.1 Timema bartmani | reverse complement strand
ATAATTGACCGTTAAAAAAAATCATAAGTTCATCAATAATTGACCGTTAAAACCTTCTGAAAAGTTGATGAATAATTGAACTTCTGAGAATAATTCATAGTTATGTTTGTTTTTCGATACAGCTGATATTTGTGGAGTTGTGGGCGAAATGCCAAAAATGAAAAGATGTTTTATTTTGTATGTTGTCTTGACAAACACTGAATTTGTAATATTTGTGTTACTCTCTAATTGGAGTTCATTGTGAATTTGTAATTGTGATGATCACATAGTATTTGTTTTATTATCTAAATCAATTATGCCACCCAAACGAAAAGCCAACGTTCGGGCAGGACAACGTCTGTCGGGTCCGCTAGTATATATATATATAAAAGTTAAGATTATCAAATTAAAATATATTTCTCAACTGAATCAATTGGCCATAAAGTTTGTTTTCCCTCTTTCTCATTTCCTTCCTCTACCCTTTAAACACAAGCTAAGAGATCATAGCTTACGAGACCGATAGTTCCTTTTTATTTTTTTATTTTTTTTCTCCAACAAAGGAAACGCAATGTTTGTACAGAATTAATTTGTAATAATAAAAATACAATCGTCAAAGTCCAGTGGTTTCCCAACGAGGGGTACGTCTCGGGACGTTTGGGGGGTGCGCGAAAATACTCGATTAATTTCGGAAAGTGCTAGTCTACATATGCCAGCAGTGTAAGACAAAAGCTCAGTCAAAAATTATGAATTTAACTCAACGAAATGGCGAGGGGTGGTTCGGCCTTCCTTCTATTGACCTTGAGAAAATTACTTCAATTTCAAACATAAAGTAGTTTTATAATTATTAATAAATTAATAAATAAATTAAATGTGTTAGTTTTTATTGTAACTTTTGCTTTATAAATGGAAAAAGAATATACATTTCACCTTATCATTACATTGTTTTTTTTATACCATTATTCGACTATTAGTTTTCAGTTTCAACAAATAAATGAGAAATAACTACTACTGTAGTTATTTAAACATTTCGCTAAAATTAAGGGCACAATATATGTAAATGGGTTTCCAAGGGGTACGCAATCGAACGAAGGTTGGGAACCGCTGGTCTAGTGTATTGTGGTAAAGCCTGGTACCCACTGGGCGATAATCGCCGGATATAAGTCTCCAGCGACTCGGCAATATCGCCTGCGGATACACCATCTTGTATCCGGATACAAGTCTCCAGCTACTCGGCAATATCGTCTGTGGATACACCATCTTGTATCCGGATACAAGTCTCCAGCTACTCGGCAATATCGCCTTCGGATATACACTAGCTTGTATCCGGATACAAGTCTCCAGCGACTCGGCAATATCGCCTGCGGATATACCAACTTGTATCCGGATACAAGTCCCCAGCAACTCGGCAATATCGCCTGCGGATACACCAGCTTGTATCCGGATACAAGTCTCCAGCTACTTGGCAATATCGTCTGTGGATACACCATCTTGTATCCGGATACAAGTCTCCAGCTACTCGGCAATATCGCCTGCGGATATACACCAGCTTGTATCCGGATACAAGTCTCCAGCGACTCGGCAATATCGCCTGCGGATATACCAACTTGTATCCGGATACAAGTCTCCAGCGACTCAGCAATATCGCCTGCGGATACACCATCTTGTATCCGGATACAAGTATCCGCCGATGTTTTGCGTCCACACCGAGCAATCACATTTCATAGACCCTCTCCTCGATGCTTCGACTGGTGTTGATGGCGTTTTCATTATAATTAAATTAAATGTCGCCGAAAACTTAAAATACTTTGGTGGGAAAAAATGAGTTTTTAAGACGAGCTGAAAATTATGGTGACTTGTTTCATGTCAGATGTATTGTTGAATGACAGATGTATTGTTGAATGACAGGTGCGCATTAAAAAAATATTTGTAAGAATGACGAGATATTTTGTTTGGTAGCACCCAAAATTACAAAGCAAGATACCAACTTTTGAGGTGAAATAGTAACGCAATCTGTAGTAACCATAATAAAATCACCACCAAAATACCAAAGGAAATTCTTGTTGAATAGAAATTAACTGGATTGAATTCAAAAGTTGTCCCGATGATGCTTGCTCGTGGGTCCACACCGAGCGGTGTTTCCCGGTGATGGGAGAGCGGGACATTTGGCCACATTCTTTGATCTTCTACCGCCGGACACTCGGGCGATGTTTCTGTGTATCCAGACGCACGGGAAACATCGGAGGTCGGCGTCAATCTGGCGACTATACTAGGCTTAATCTACACAAGTTTGAAGCGATGGATAAATGATTGAGATATCTTATTTATATAATTATCTACATTATAATCATTCATGTTTTTTTTTTGGCACCACGTTTTACTGCCCTTGAGGGCTATACGCCTATGTACTAAGCCAATGTGATAGGGAAGAGGAAGGTTGAATTAAGAGAGAGTGTACTCAAATTTTCGTAGAGAGAGAGTGAAAAACTCTTCAGGAAAAAAAAACCATTCAATAGATCCGACCGGAATTCTAACCCCGATCTACCCATCAATGGAGGTCCGTACTATCGCGGTGAGAGTGACACCTTAGACCATGCGACCACCGAAATGAGTATTTTGTTGATTCACAATTACATACATATTTAGCACCTTGTCTTACTGACAGTCAGGATTATATGAACTATTTTTTTTAATGTCGAAAGGGGTAGTAAGTTCTTCCTGTCTTCCCACCCCAATAATCAAGATATACCATCAATCTTTGCCACGGCTGAGGCCAACTTGAGGTTTAAACAGGTTAAGGGGGGTAAAAAGGGCCAGTGTGTTTGTAGTTTTTAGAGCAAAACTTTTTTTTGGTCAAAATAAATCAAATATTGCTCCGAGAGAAACACAGAGTTTAATTTTCTTCACCTGGTGATATCAACAGTTGTTGAAAATCTGTCAAGAGCATGGCGGCATTAGATGACAAACTTTTTAAATAAAGATAAAAAGTGGTCATTAAATTCCAGAACATCCTCGGCAGGTATTCAACAACTGTTGATATCACCAGGTGAAGAAAATTATTATTATTATTAGCACCGCGGCTTACTACCCGTTCGGGTTATACGCACTTACGTTAATGTGTCATGGTAGGGTGATTGTGAGATGAAATGGAGGACCTACAGTTTAACGTGGAATCCGAACCACGGCGGAGGCCTGGCATTCTTCACATTCACAAGCTGTGATTAATACACGTCTTGTCAGAGGTGAAGGAAGNAGGCCTGGCATTCCACACATTCACAAGTTGTGATTAATACACGTCTTGTCAGAGGTGAAGGAAGGGTTTGGTAATCAGATAAAACTGTGCCGGGACCAAGGATTGAACCCCGGACCCTCAGCACAGAAGTCTGACACCTTACCCCTAGACCACCAGGTCACCAATGTGAAGAAAATTAAACTCTGTGTTTCTCTCGGAGTAATATTTGATTTATTTTGGACAAAAAAGTGTTGCTTTAAAAACTACAAAAAAGAGTTGTCTTTTCTCGCGTCCCCTACACCCCCACCTTAGATCCGTTCAACACTTGAACCGCCGGTGTCGGCACCTCTGGCGAAGATAAACTTCCCTCCCGAGTGTTTTCACGATAAGATATCGACATTGTTGTCCCTTTTCAGGTAGATAACAATGAACGCGACTCTTAAAATGTTTGGGGCACTTAGGTCTTGCTGTAAACTTGTCACAAAAAATAAAAATAAATAAATGGGCAAAAGGTTCCAAATATTTAAAACGCGAAGCGAGTCCTTTCAATATTGATTTCCGTAGTCCTACCAAAACGATTCTCATAATTAAACCACAAACAAAGATGTGCCCAAAAATTTCAAAAATATTCTAGGAAGAAGCCGAAAATTAAGAGAACAACCATTTCTTTTGACGGATTTTTTATTTTTTATTTTTAACAAACATATTTTAATTTTTTTCTCCATTTTTATTTTAGATAAAAGCATTTACTTCGAGGATTACTATCATATCAAAGTTTACAAACTTGCATTCAACGAAGTCACAATTTAATAAACGATTCTCATCATTCTAATGAACCTTTTTTTAAAAAAAATATTATTAAAGCTAATAGGCCTACATTGAAGAGGATAATGATGGATGATCTAAATTTTAGAAATTTCGCATCTACATTTCTAAAATCTAAACTTGACAACTAATCACCGTCATTGCAAAATAATTGACGCTTCATTTTCAAATGTATTTTGATCAAAAATGAATTTGAAACTTTTTTTTTATAACTTCCAACACACAGTAGTTCTATTTAATATTGTTTATAAAGTGGCATTGAACTTTATCATCAAAGTTTTTGTGACAGTAAAATATATTATCCAAGAATAAATATCTTATTATTCTTACGATCTATGTTTTCTCGAGTTTTAACGCTTTTATTTTTTTTATAGTTTTCTTACTAGTATTTTAAATTATTCCAAACAATTATTGTTCGTGGTAATTTATCTTTGCTATCATTGGCTATGTTAAAAAATTATTTAAAATGACACATAGGCACTGACACGTCCTGTTAAGGGTGTCCCTACTTTAAGGGTGTCTTTAAGGGTGTCCCTACTTTAAGGGACACACACACTATAGTATTTATTATAAAAATTGCAGTTCAGAAGCTTCAAAAAATCTTTAACATTCTTCAACTGTATTAAAATATCCTGTTGTAATCTTGTCGAAAATTACCCTTTACAGTTTTTTGATTGAGGAAGGTCAGATTAATGTTTCTCTTTATTTAGAACTGCCTTCCCCTCAGGAGTCCACATGGGCATTGTTTACTTACTTAATTAAGTACAGATCAATCATTACCTTGTGCACGACATACTTTTATGGTGAGTATAAGCAAAACAACTTGCACGTAATTTGATAATCATAGTTTTTACAGTGATTGCTTATGTATGAACGCTTGCGCAGAATAGATACAAGTTGTCAAAATAAATCAAATATTTCTTCTATAGAAGCATAGAGTTTAGTTTTCTACAAATGATAATCTCAATAGTTTTTGAATATCCCTCATGAGCATAGCGGCATTTGGTGACAAACTTTTTAAACAAAGAGAAAAAGTTGTCATTAAATTCTAGGACACCCTTGACATATATTCGAGAACTGTTGAGATTAGCATGTGCAGAAAACTAAACTATATGTTTCTATAGAAGAATTTTTTTTTTTTTGGCCAAAAAATGTTTATGCTATAAAAACTTCAAAAATACTGCCCTAAACTCACGCTCACTAGCACCCCATCTTAAGCAAAGTTAATACTGATTTCCCTCTTTTTTTCTAACTAAAGTAAAATTAATTTGATTAGAAAAAAAAAGTTTTAGCAAATGTATATCTATAGATGTTTATAATTTAAAGGATACGCCGGATTTTTTCAAAATAGGCTTTAAGATGTTATCTATATATAAACTTACACAAACAATTTTCTTCAACGAACTTTATTTTTATTGATGGCATTAACTATTCCCAAAACAAGGATGTAAACAATGATCGCGAGAATGCACGTCGTATCTTTCATAGTAGCTACTTCTACGGTTATTTACTGATGAGTACTATCATCATTTAAAAACAAGTTTCTCTACTGAAATAGTTATTAAAACATCGCCCTTGTGCATGGGGATTAAACAAAAACAAAAAAAAGGTACTTTTTGAGACAGCTACGGGTAGAGCGAACCTAGTGTTGAGGAAACTTGACTTAAAACAAAGAGGCGGGTCAGTTTTTGGGCTCGGCAACTTGGCTCTCGTGTGACGTGGACTAAGAATAAACCGAGGCAAACATAGGAATAGAGAGCGTGCCGGTCGTTTTGCTGTGTCATCTTCTAGCAACAGAATGTTTGTCGAGTGAAGTAGTAGCACGCGCGGGCGGCTGATGAAAGACGATCGTTATCGGCGCTGAAAGCCAATCTCGCAATCCTCGATAGAATGAACAACCTGTCAGATGGTTTATTGAGATTCATTATCGGCGCTGAAAGCCTATCTCGCAATCCACGATAGAATGAACAACCTGTCAGATGGTTTATTGAGATTCATTATCGGCGCTGAAAGCCTATCTCGCAATCCACGATAGAATGAACAACCTGTCAGATGGTTTATTGAGATTCATTATCGGCGCTGAAAGCCTATCTCGCAATCCACGATAGAATGAACAACCTGTCAGATGGTTTATTGAGATTCATTATCGGCGCTGAAAGCCTATCTCGCAATCCACGATAGAATGAACAACCTGTCAGATGGTTTATTGAGATTCATTATCGGCGCTGAAAGCCTATCTCGCAATCCACGATAGAATGAACAACCTGTCAGATGGTTTATTGAGATTCATTATCGGCGCTGAAAGCCTATCTCGCAATCCACGATAGAATGAACAACCTGTCAGATGGTTTATTGAGATTCATTATCGGCGCTGAAAGCCTATCTCGCAATCCACGATAGAATGAACAACCTGTCAGATGGTTTATTGAGATTCATTATCGGCGCTGAAAGCCTATCTCGCAATCCACGATAGAATGAACAACCTGTCAGATGGTTTATTGAGATTCATTATCGGCGCTGAAAGCCTATCTCGCAATCCACGATAGAATGAACAACCTGTCAGATGGTTTATTGAGATTCATTATCGGCGCTGAAAGCCTATCTCGCAATCCACGATAGAATGAACAACCTGTCAGATGGTTTATTGAGATTCATTATCGGCGCTGAAAGCCTATCTCGCAATCCACGATAGAATGAACAACCTGTCAGATGGTTTATTGAGATTCATTATCGGCGCTGAAAGCCAATCTCGCAATCCTCGATAGAATGAATAACCTGTCAGGTGGTTTATTGAGATTCATTATCGGCGCTGAAAGCCAATCTCGCAATCCTCGATAGAATGAATAACCTGTCAGGTGGTTTATTGAGATTCATTATCGGCGCTGAAAGCCAATCTCGCAATCCTCGATAGAATGAATAACCTGTCAGGTGGTTTATTGAGATTCATTATCGGCGCTGAAAGCCAATCTCGCAATCCTCGATAGAATGAATAACCTGTCAGGTGGTTTATTGAGATTCATTATCGGCGCTGAAAGCCAATCTCGCAATCCTCGATAGAATGAATAACCTGTCAGGTGGTTTATTGAGATTCATTATCGGCGCTGAAAGCCAATCTCGCAATCCTCGATAGAATGAATAACCTGTCAGGTGGTTTATTGAGATTCATTATCGGCGCTGAAAGCCAATCTCGCAATCCTCGATAGAATGAATAACCTGTCAGGTGGTTTATTGAGATTCATTATCGGCGCTGAAAGCCAATCTCGCAATCCACGATAGAATGAACAACCTGTCATGTGGTTTATTGAGATTCATTATCAGCGGGTACAATCATTACGTTGGTTTCGGATGAACGTTCCATGGTTTGCTTTAGCTCGGCACAGGGGATCATGCAGTATAAAGAGTCCGGCTCGTGACAAGCGGAGGTGTGATGTTTGAATACCAGGTACCCTTAGTGTGATTTATCTCTCTGCATTACCTTTAAACTTGGGTTGACAAACTCGTGGCCCGCGAGACGTACCTTACCTGAACACTTGTCTACAATCCGGCCTGCAGTCAGCTAGGTGTACTGACGGTGATAGTTTTTTTCATTAAATGTTTTCCCATTCTCTTTCCACGAAAATTCGGGGGCATGTCTCTACCTTATTCATCTCATCAGCGTTAGCTTGGTTAAAAAGTGGAGTGCCTGGACGGGTTTTAAAACTCGGAGTAAAACAAACAACAAAAACCCCAACGAAGCCATTTTGAGCGACCGAGTGAAAAACTATCAGATTTTTTGGACCACCAATCATTTATATCTCATAAGGTTGGGTCCAAAACTGTCATTTAGACTCTTTTTTTATTCATGGTTTGATTTTCCTACCCCTACCCCTCCCCCTCAATAAAAGTTTGGGCTAATTTGCATAACATGTTAGTCGCCCGCGCACTGATTCCGTCCAGGCCGGGGACAGACCAGAGTTCCGAGAGCGGCGACAGAAACGTCACGAACAGAACGCAAGCATTGCTGGCTGCCAGGGGTATTCACACTGGCGTATTATAGGCCCTTGGCCCTGTCGAGTGCAAGTCTAAAACCTATTTTGTGGGATGGTGGGCAGGAGGGTGAAAGGCGTGGCGTGGCGTGGCTTCACAACCGACCAAAGTATCCTTCCGCGCCAACAAGAACAGATGGATCTCGGAAACCGTAGATGGCGCTAGTTACCGGACAGGTCTTGCATAAGTAACTCACAAATTACCCGACACTTTAGTGCGGTCGGTAATGTGTCTATCTACTGATTAAATGGTCCCGGGTTCGATTTCCGGCATGGGTGAAAATAGTGATCATTGGTGAAAATGTGGGTATATCTTTACACAGTGACCCGCCTCGGTGGCGTAGTTGGCTAACGCGCTAGTCGTGTTGAGCTCGACTGCCGAGGACGGGGAGATCGAGGTTCGAATCTCGGTCGGGTGAACTGGGGGTGGTTTTTCCTAAATGGTTTTCCACTCTCTCTCTCTCTCTCTCTCCACGCAAATGCAGGTTCACTTTCTCTATATTCAACCTTCCCAATTCCTAACCCACTAGCGTAATTAGTACTTAAGCGTATCACCCGAACGGTTAGTAAGACGCGGTGCTAAATTATTATTATTATTATTATTATTATTATTATTATTATTGTTATTTACACAGTAATAAATTAACTTCCGGGGGGCTGAATGTTGTGTTTATTATAGATTTAAATTAGTTTATAAGTCGTGTGCTGATATAATCACTCGTTTCAGAAAATGAACGCTAACTACCTTAAACAAAATTAAAAAAAAAGAAAACCCCTCTCAAAATGTGAGACCAGTTACAAGGTGCAATCTGTATAATATAAATGAAACTCCCGCGGACAATTCTGCCGACCCCCGATGGCCCACCAATGTACAGAGGCACACCGGTTGGAAAACTTAGCCCCTAGACTTTAGTTGCCCAGCAGTAGCTGTTGGAACACTTTGCCCCTAGACTTTAGTTGCCCAGCAGTAGCTGTTGGAACACTTTGCCCCTAGACTTTAGTTGCCCAGAAGTAGCTGTTGGAAAACTTTGCCCCTAGACTTTAGTTGCCCAGCAGTAGCTGTTGAGAACATTGTCATCGGTCTCGTATCGTGACGAAGGTCTCCCAGAGTGTTCGCAGAGCCCCAAGGCCACCAAATTAGTGAGCATGTGCAAAGCAAAAGTATCATCATCATCATCATCATTATGAGCACTGCTGATGTAGTCATGCAAGGTCGTCTCTCAAGAGCAGTCGATCCTGCAGTGGAATATCACACATGTTCCGGATGGCACGGCCGGATTTGATTGGTCCGTTCGTCCTATTTGACCAATCAAGCGACCACTACCGTCGACTGTCTTATAAAGTATATAGAGCCTCTTGGTCGAGTGGGCGGCATTCCTGTCTTATCGACTTAGAGGTACCCGCTTCGGTGGCCGCATGGTCTAAGGCGTTACTCTCGCAGTAAACTAGACTGTCGATGACGGGGAGATCGAGGTTCGAATCTAGGTCGGATGTACCGATGTTTTTTTCCCCCACAATGGTCTTCCACTCTCCCTCCATGCGAATGCCAGTACACTTCCTCGAAATATAACCTTCCTAATCTATAAAACCCTTATCGTAATTAGTACATAAGCGTATAACCCGAACAGGTAGTAAAACGCGGTGCTAAAATAAAACACTTTAGAGATCCTAGGTTCTGTTCCAGGTGATGTATTTTTCCCGAAGAGCAAATGTTCCTTTGCTTGCTATGGTTGGGTTGATTAGGCTTATGTTAGGTTCTACTGACACATCATCATCATCATCATCATCATCCTATCGGGGTGAAGTAACAGTACCTACGTGGTGCCCCAACCTCATAAGACGGTAACATATCCACCCCTGCCAGTGGATGACTAGGAATATCAAACCTACAAACACGGGTGATATACACACAGGTGACCTGGCGGTCTAGGGGTAAGGTGTCAGACTTCTGTGCTGGGGGTCCGAGGTTCAATCCTCGGTCCCGGCACAGATTTATCTGATTCCCAAACCCTTCCTTCTACCTCTGACAAGACGTGTATTAATCACAACTTGTGAATGTGTGGAATGCCAGGCCTCCACCGTGGTTCGGATCCCACGTTAAACTGTAGGTCCTCCATTTCCTCTCACAATCACCCTACCATTACACATTAGCGTAAGTGCGTACAAACCGAATGGGTAGTAATACGCGGTGATGATGATGATCATTGAGGGGAAAAAACACACCTCTATACACCCGAACTAGATTTGAACCCTGACCTCTCCATCACCGGAAAACTAGACTAGACTAGACGGGCTTAGTCCACGCGCTTACCGATGCGGGTTTCAATTTTTTATTTTTTTTTCCATTACCACGTCTTACTACCCGTTAGCTTATGCACTAATGACACTAACGTGTTAGGGATTAGGCTGGTGTAATTTTAGAGGAAGTGCACCCACATTTGCGTGGATGTAGAATTGAAAACCATTTAGGAAAAAAAAAACCTCAGGAAAAACACGATCACCCCGTCATAGGCAGCCACTGGATTGCGAGACAACCGCCTAAGACCATATGCAGCCACCGGAGTGTGTCTCTTATGTTATTCATCTGTTCAAGGTGTCAGAATGTAAAGCGAGGTTTTTTTTTGTAAATATTGTTGTGAAGAATTGGCTGACCTTGAGGTGTACTTTTATTTAATTCGAACATCTGACAAGGAAAAATACTATTTTGGGTTCTTGGACATCATTCATTTTAAATTTTTAACACCCGACAAACATGATGTGTTCATTTTTTAAATCTATGAAAATATGTTGTGTGGTTTTTATACAGCCACTTACTACCTGTAAGTGCTTTACGGATTTTAATTACTCTAAATGCGGTGTGGAAGTTATTATTATTATTATTATTATTATTATTATTATTATTATTTAGCACCGCGTCTTACTACCCGTTAGAGTTATACGCTTAAGTACTAGTTACGCTAATTGATTAGGAATGGGGAAGGTTGAATATATTGAGGAAATGAACCCGCATTTGCGTAGAGGGAGAGTGGGAAACCATTTAGGAACTACCCAAGCGAGATTCGAACCTCGGTCTCACCATCCTCGGCAGTCTAGCTCAACACGAAACTAGCTAACTACGCCACCGAGGTGGGTTCAATTTTTTTTTTTTTATATCTTCAAAATATCTGGCTGATATTCAAAACCTGACTTCCCTATTATTGGCAACACAGATTAGATGAGCCTGACATTTAATCCACGTGTCCACTGATGCAGATGAAAACATGTTGCTTTACTTACTAGTGCACTTAAGTGCCAATTTTGTTTGCTGTTGGTGATGTTTAATATTTTTTTTATCACTGCGTCTTACTACCCGTTCGGTTTGGACGCCTATTTATTAATTGTTTTGGGGATGATGGTTATATTTATTGGGACCGAATTTGCGTGGAGGGTTTTTAAGGCCTTCCTCGTTAAATGCCATCGGTGTATCCGTCATATGAGGAGGGGGCGTGTCCTGCTCTTCACACACGGCTGATTGTCTGGCCTTCAGCGCTGCCATTTTCAGTCTGAACTGATGGTACACCTTCTTTTCATTCCGGCTTCCAGGAAGGAAGTAATGAATGAGTTGTATTTACATGCGAATAGCAATTTTAATTAATATCACCTCCACATAACAAACGCGCGCTGCAGCGGGAATCAATAGAACTATATAATTACATATACTTTCATACGGAAAGGTTAGGTTATCCCTACTGGTGTTGTTACCATGGGTTTTTTTTTTGCTCCGTGTCTTACTACCCGTCCGGGCTCTACGAATTTAATCACACTAATGTTAACCTCAGTGTTCTTGGGGTAAAGTGCTCGTCTCAAGACCCGATGTTTGTGGGTTCAAACCCAGCTGAGGTCGATGGATTTTCCTTGAGCGATAAAAAAATCCGTAGCACAACTTCCTTCGGATGGGGAAGTAAATCCGTCAGTCTCGTGTCGATTGTGGCATGTAAAATAACCCTGGAAGGTGTGTGTGAAAATAACTTTCCCGGCAAAATTGGTTGGATCTTTCACTCTCGTTCATAGAAATTCTCGTGTTGATATAATCAGTCGGTTCAAAAAATGCACGTTAAATACCTCGGAATAGGGCTAAGGAAGATATAATTGTGGAGGAACTGTACCCACATTTGCGTGGTGGGAGAGTGGAAAAACGTTTAGTAAAAATCTCCGTCAGTACACCCGACCGTGATTCGAACCCTGTGACCAGCAGTCCACTATTTAGCGAGAGTAACGCCGTGTTGTTTTTTTTTAAAGAAGCAATGGCAGGAGCAAAATGTCCTTGCGGGCTGTTCCCAATCTTGCGTCCCGTCTCGCTAAGTGACCGAATGTACCGTCGGACTGTCACGGTCAAACGGGACTGACCCTGACCGAGTGTTGTCGAAGGGAAAACTCGTCTTGTTTTGTTGGCAACTGCGTCATTAAGAGCCAGTCTTACCTTCCCTGACAATAACTAACTTAGGAAGATAGTACAGCTTGAATCAGACGTCGTATTACGGTGTGGGTCGTCGTGGTTAAATGGTTTAAGGAGTTGTTGGCCAGAAATCTAAGTGACCGTGGTTCGATTCTATGTGGTGCTGTTAAAACTATTTCTTATGTGTATCCGGGATCGTTCTGTTGTACAATTATTATAACATGAGGTGTTTTTTTTAATCACCGCATATTACTATGCGTTCGGGTTAAACGCTTATGTACTAATTACACTAACGGTTATAGGGATTAGGAAGGATATATTTAAAGGAAGTGTACCCGCATTTTCGTGAGGGACTCGTACGAATCCTCACTAAGTCGTAGGAAGCGTGTATGTGTGTGTGGCTTTAGTTCTTGCAATATATTAAGAGCTCGCGCGAAGTCTTACGATTTTTCGATATGAACAAATTATGTTGTTCTTTCATCCGTTTATGTAAGAGAAATAACAGCGCTTATGTTCACAGATGGACTGTGAGGAACTAATAACAATGGTTGCATAAAAGGAGATCAATATGGAATCTACTGTAGATCGTTTTATTCGAAGTATATTAAATAATTTCCGGTCATCATTCCTAAAGCTCTTAGGAATTTCCCCGTCCACATTCCTTGACGAGAGACAGATGTTTACCCTTACACGTTTCTTGTCCAACAAGAGAACCTCTTTAGAGCAGGAGTTAAAAAAAAAGAAGTTAAAATTGCATAAAGCAGCTCCCAGTGGCGGATTTAAAATGTTTACGCCCCTAGACACGATTATAATATGCTACCTTCACCCTCCCCCCTATGCTCTTTTTTTTGGGGGGGGGGGTCAAGGGCTTTAGAAANATGATACCTATGTCTAGGCAGTGGCGGTTTTAAAAAAAAATTTACGCCCCTAGGCACAATTATAATAAGCGCCCACCTCTCACCCCAATTTTTTTTCAAGGGCTTTAGGAAGTTTCGGTGGAAATAGGTGTTTGGGAAAGGGGCGGGGGAGAAGTTAGTGTTAGTATTCAAGAAAATATTTCTACTAAAGATAATCAAGCAAGTACAGTACCTGTCCTACAGTAGCTTGAGTTAACATAATGAAGAAGGTTAGACTGACGTCAGTTAGAAAGCGATTGCAAAGCACACTTATTTTAAAATAAATATTGTCGTTCCGACTTTAACTTGAACTATTCCGATAATGTTTGTCGATAATTTTTAAACGTGATTATTAAAAACAAAATATTATGATAAAAAAAAAATGATAGTTATCCAAAATGTGCCGCCGCCCCATAGGCCCGTGCCAAGTGGGCCTATAGTGTAAATCCGCTTCCGACAGCTCCGTGGGACTAGGCTGAAACAACAAACCTACTGAAGAGTCTGTAAATATCTCAAGGCCATTCCACACTGGCATCCGCGGTATCCACGCGGATCACTAACGAAATAGATGTCCATGGACGTGCCAATTCTCATTGAAACTAAACGTCCGCGGACTTTTTTTTTATGCCTACTAACTTGAGTTGATATAAACGTAGTGTAGGCGACCACGTTCTATTCAAAACGCCACTGCGCATGCTCAGTCCAAAACGAACGTCCACGTGGACGTCCTATACCGATCGCTCGGAGAGTGATCTGAAAACATCCGGACGCCTCGGTCGTTATATGACGCCGCGGATGTCGGTGAGAAATGGTCTTAAGATTGGGTGCTAGTGAGCGTGAGTTTAGGGCAGTATTTTCGAAGTTTTTATAGGATAAACATTTATTTGGCCAAAATAAATCAAATATTTCTTCTATAGAAACATAGAGTTTAGTTTTCCGCACATGCTAATCTCAACAGTTCTATCTATCAAGGGTGTCCTGGAATTTAGTGACAACTTTTTCTCTGAATTTAAAAAGTTTGTCACCAAATGCCGCCTTGCTCATGACAGATATTCAAAAACTGTTGAGATTAGCACGCGCAGAAAACTAAACTCTATGTTTCTATATAAGAAATATTTGATCTATTTTTGCCAAAAAATGTTAATGCTATAAAAACTGCAAACTTAATGCACTAAACTGGTGCTCAATAGCACTCCACCTTAAAGCCGCTGTGTGACTATCGGTGCGTGTACGCTTGAAATTATAGGTCCTATTCCTCCCCACCCCCCCTCCTACTCAAGAAGACGTTTCCTTGATCTCAAACGGTTTTATTAAAAAATATATATATTCGAGCAAACTAATCTGGTCTGTTTGAGTCTGGGACCAGTGGGTCCGTCGGTCCTTGTGGGAAAGTGGACGGTCGCGGCGCGGTTGTTACGCTACGACGGACAATTACCTGTCGGATCGGAACACTTTCGGTCGTAATCATGTTGAAACATTTTTTACATTTATATTACGAAATTTAGTGACGTCTTTTTTTGTCTTTATTATAAATGGAGTCTAGCCTTTAAAAAAAAAAGTATAAGCTTCCGACGCACCGAATTAAATTTATTGTATAATGTATATTTCTTACGTTTTTTTTTTATTACGAGCTCAAACTGCGCGGACAGACTAGAGATATACACTCCTATGTTGTTCCCTCCAGTGCCAGCTGTGACTAACAGTATTCGCTTGGATACAGGATTAGGCGTGGAGGGTAAAGGGGGTGAACGAGTTTTGTACATTTTAAAAATAAGTTTTGTCTTTCTTTTTTCATTCAACTTTGAATTACCTTTAGCGGAAGGAATATACAAGGATAGGGAAGTGTGGAGAAAGTTAGTGAGGATGGAATAAGTAGGGAGCTGTTGTTTTTTGAGTTACATGTACAGTTTCTTGCCTACCCCGTAAGGGGAACGGTGCGATTACGTGTGTATTTATGTGTATGTGATGTATGTAATGTGTGTATACATTAAGGGTACAGTCTGTTTACCATGAAAGGTCCCCTTGATGGATTACACTTGAAACGTGTAAGTTGAGTGTGCTACCTTTATAGGTGAATGGAAAGGAATGTCATCAAGATTTTCAGGAAGAGAGAGGGGAGGAAATCACAATGGGGAAACACTCTCCTAGTCTCCCTCTCTTTACCCCCTCCCCCCACTCCTGTGCACGTGAATCGATTCCTGACTTCTTTTTTTTTAATCACCGCGTCTTACTACCCGCTCGGTT
>CABFWB010003265.1:66961-83307 GCA_902151455.1 Timema bartmani | reverse complement strand
AGTTCATGTTATTTTATTAATAAATTATAAAAGTTTGCGTGTGTGTTATAGTTTTTAATACAATTTTTTCAGAAGGCATATAGTGAAAAAAACTGGTGCCCAAGAGAAGACCAAAACTTATAACTTTCTCAATGAATGGGAAATAGAGTATTTATTTGTGATGGTGAAAGACAATTGTTATTTAATTTTTAATGCCTCAGTGTCCTTGCCAAAAAAAAGGGTAATTTGGAATTTCATCATAATGCTCTCCGCCGTGGTAAATTTGATGGTGATTTTCCATTCAAAAGTGAAATTAGAACTTAAGCTCAAAGAACTTAAATCTAAATTAACTGCTCAGCAACAATTACCAGGAAAACCCAGCTCATATTCTAACAATGCAACCATTTCATCTTTAAAGGTGAGCAACATGATCGTTAAAAATTGCAAAACTTTCACTGAAGGAGAGTTTGTAAAATAGTGTTTTCTTGTAATAGATGATAATATTTTTTAAAGATTTTAAAACAAAAACGAGATCAAAGCTGCTATTCAAGATCTTTAACTATCAAGAAACACGCCCATGCGGTGAATGGAAAGTGTGTAAAAATATAAGTGAGCAGCTGTTGAAAGATGTGTCCAATTGTGTTACTTTCTCACTCCATCTGGACAAAGCTACAAACATCAGTGACACGACTCAGATACTTGTTTTTAGTCGTTTGGTTTTTAAAGATTTTAGCACCAAAGAAGAACTACTTGGAATGGTTTCTTTAAAAAGAAGATCTACAGGTCAGGAAATATAATTCCCGACTTTTTCCCTGATAATTTTCTAAACCCCCCCCCATTTTTGTTAATCTTTATTATGAATAATAATAATGAGTTTTAAAATTTAAGTGGAAGGATTACCTTGTAAAACTTGAGAAGCGCTATCAGTGCAACTCCTAAGAAACGTCCAACTATTTGGACTGTTTAACAGACACCGAGCTAGAGTTGCGGTGTTGTCATATCTGTCAAGTTTGGTCTGAAAGAGTGAAGGAGGACCGAGCTAATCTGTTGTTTACATGGGTCAAGTCTCTTGGAAGGAAAAGAAAGGCTAGAGTGTGGCTTTTATCAAAGACCACACTATGCAGAATATCTGCTGCTTTATTTTTAGGTTGAACTAATATAATCAGTAGTATGGTTTTCTTAATATTTCTTACCTAGTGGAAGAAAATATTTTTCATTTGACTTTATAGTATTAGACTGGTTTGCTGGTGACGATATTAGGGTTTGAATCTCAGAAGAGTGTATTGAGGGTGTTTTTTTTCTTAGAACGGTTCCAAACACGCTATTATTATTTATTTATAGCACCGTGTCTTACTAACCATTCAGGCTGTACATTTATGTACTAAGAATCAAATAGCAGTATTTATTTATAGCACCGCGTCTTACTAACCATTCGGGCTGTACACTTATGTACTAAGAATCAAATAGCAGAAGCTATTATTAATTTTAGAGAGGAATTCACCATCTAGGTATCATATTCTGAAAACTTGAAAAATGACACCTAGACACGGGAATCGAACCCGGGACCTTTGGCTTAGGACCCATAAAGTAGTAGGCAGATAGACTACCATATGAATTAAGTTTAAAAAAAAATTGAATGTATGTCAGTAGATGTCACACTAATTATCTCTAGTGGTAGAACAATCATACAATCCTCACACAAGGACACAATGTAAAATACAATAAACAAAAATACAAATAATCACTTACACAAAGACACAATGTAGAACGGAATCACAGTGAGATTGTAGATCTTTCTGTAGAATTCATGGTAGCCCCTCACTCTTATTAAATGGTGTTTCTTTTTCACATGGTGATGGACAGCCTGAACATATACACCCTTATGGATTAAATAACTAACCTTTTACATTTGTTAGTTACAGTTATAACCGCATCAAAATACCATTTTGTTACACTAGTTAGTATTAATCTTTAATATTTTATTTAATCTGTCCATCATCACCCAAAATACGTTCTAGAACTATCTTGCTATATTCTCACCATATAACACAAAACATTCATACAACCACATCTATTTTTACATTATGAAGTTGATGGATTAACACCTAATATAATTTTNCTAGAACTATCTTGCTATATTCTCACCATATAACACAAAACATTCATACAACCACATCTATTTTTACATTATGAAGTTGATGGATTAACACCTAATATAATTTTCAAGTTAACTATAATCTTGTTATTTTAAATATTTTGTAACATAACTTAATTGTTTTCTTTCATATTTTTACTTGTTCCAATATATTCTTACTGGTACATCACACCCAATAACTTACACGTTTTCATTATGTTTATCTTTACATTAATTTATATGTATCCTAATAATATGTTGGATTTCCTCAGACCTGCAGCTAATGTTTATGCATCGAAACTCGTCAATGTATTAAGTCATACAAAGCCTAGTAAAACTACGAAGCTAAGGAGAAGCGCCTAGCTAGAGAAAATTAAGATATATTCTAGATTAAAATAATTAATTTATTACATCATTTAATAAAACATACATAACTTTAAATATACATTTACAAATTTATATTCCTAATTCATCTTCCGTCCAGTCAATTGTTAATAATTAAAAAAAATTATAAAACATAATTGAAATAAATGTTTCAAGTGTAGAATTTTTACTATATTTTTTATGAGATATATTCCATTTAATCAATTATATTCTAGTCTCAGTTATAAAATTTAATTAATTACCCAACATTTTAATATTATATTACTATTTAATACTACTCATAAATTGTATTAATCTTTTAGTTGATTTAGTATTTAAGTATTTCAGTGTCTTTTGACTTCATCAATTTAATTATTGTAATCTGTCCAGTGAATTACTTGTTGGTGAATTTATGTGTTGTATTTCAAAACAATTGGGCTAATCAATATATTTTTGACTACTGTACTAAAGTTAGCACACCATTGCTAAGCCAAATGTTTTAGTCAATTTTAGATAAATTCAACACTTGCTTTAATTAAAATTTAACGTCTGCTGAAGAAGAGTCCTAATACATCAATGATAACCTGCAGTCAGTGTTTTACTATCTTCTACTGAAGGACTGATGTGTCAATGATAACCTCCAGTCAGTGTTTTACTATCTTCTACTGAAGGATTGATGCGTCAATGATAGCCTCCAGTCAGTGTTTTACTATTTTCTATTGAAGGACTGGTGTGTCAATGATAGCCTGCAGTCAGTGTTTTACTATCTTCTACTGAAGGATTGATGTGTCAATGATAACCTCCAGTCAGTGTTTTACTATATTCTACTGAAGGACTGATGTGTCAGTGATAACCTGCAGTCAGTGTTTTACTATCTTCTGTTGAAGGATCGATGTGTCAACGATAACCTCCAGTCAGTGTTTTAATATCTTCTACTGAAGGACTGATGTGTCAATGATAACCTCCAGTCAGTGTTTTACTATATTCTGTTGAAGGACCGATGTGTCAATGATAACCTGCAGTCAGTGTTTTACTATCTTCTGTTGAAAGACCGATGTGTCAATGATAACCTGCAGTCAGTGTTTTACTATCTTCTACTGAAGGACTGATGTGTCAATGATAACCTCCAGTCAGTGTTTTACCATCTTCTACTGGAGGACTGATGTGTCAGTGATAACCTGCAGTCAGTGTTTTACTATCTTCTGTTGAAGGACCGATGTGTCAATGATAACCTGCAGTCAGTGTTTTACTATCTCCTACTGAAGGACTGATGTGTCAATGATAACCTCCAGTCAGTGTTTTACTATCTTCTGTTAAAGGACTGATGTGTCAACCAATTATAGCCTTTAAGTAATTCCCGTGAAAAAAAGTTTACACTTTCCTAATCCTTATTTACCATTCAACCATCAGACTGGATCTGTTAGTCATTTTCTGTTTTTGCTGCATATACCATAAGCCAAACATTGATCCACAAAAAAATTAGGATTGTTAAGTGTACAATGGACTTAAAAAAAATTGCCTAGTACTGCATTAATTGTTCACTAACCACACCAATATAAACATAAATCTTTAATGTTTGATACTTCTCTTTTTCCAGTCTTGTAGGTACCTAATTATTTTTTGCAACTACACCCCCTTTCCTCTAGTCATAGGGGGACATATATTCAATATATAGTAAAGGCTTACAAGACCAGGATTAAAACTCTTATATGCCCGTCATCAGAGGTCCAAGACGCTTTGGTGGCCGCATGGTCTAGCTCGCAGCAGCAGGACTGTTAACGACGAGGAGATCAAGGTTCAAATCTCGATCGGGTGTACTGAGGGTAGTTTTTCCAAAATTGTTTTCCACTCTTTCTCTTTCCACACAAATGCAGGTACACTTCATCTTAATATAACCTTTCTAATCCCTTAAATTATTAGTAAATAGTACATAAATGTATAATCTAAGCAGATAGTAAGACGCGGAGCTAAAATAAAAATCAGTGGTTCAGTATATTTCAAAAGTAGCCATATGATCACCAAAGTGGTTAGTTGTGTTAATTTATTTTTGGAATCATTTTAATTGTATTTGTGTGTGTCTCTCGAACAGGTACATTTGCCACCCTATGAACTCTACAGGCCCATAAAGGTACCAAACAAACATAGCAGGTATTTTAACAACTCAACTTATGTTAAATACTATTAGCATACATTTTTATACTCTAAATAACTTGCTAATATAAACATTAAGTGAAGAAAGATCTTTAGCGAAGAAATAAAAACAGGATAGCTAAGTGGTTATCGCATTGCTGTACGAAACCAGAGGTCTTAGGTTTGATTCCAGTGTCCATTTAAGTTTGTAAAACATATTAATTTTTATAAAACAAATTGCTTATGTTTTTATGAATGAGCAGTTTACATGGTAGCTGGCGATGGATGCATACTCACCAGGGAGAGAACCCAGAAGGCTGCATGAACATACATAACAATAAAGTAGGGATCACATTTATTGACATCATTGTATGGCCACATGAATGAAAGGACTAGACCAAGCACCAACAATCCAATCTGAAAATAAATAAGTAAAAACACACCAGTGACACCTATTAATTAAAGTTTGGAGCGGGTTAATTTTATTTGGTTCTCTTTACAAACAGTTAATTATGATATAGCCACCATTTTGTAGACATACATTTAATATGAGAATATGAGAATTAAAATTAGCATCCGAGAGTAACTTCCATGGTTCGTAAGTTGGTGACATTGCATCTTTTTTCTGTGAAGTCAATCACAATGGTAACTTGTATATGTAAACAAATTTTACTACACCCTGATATTGAAAACATTACTTTTATTGTGCATATTTTTGCAAATTTGAAGAATTTTACAGTTCATGCCATTGTGTGTTGCTTTTTTTAAAATCTTTGGGGCTTTTCTTCTCGTTTTTACTTTTATCATGCATTTTCTGTCATTTTTAGAATCATTATATAAAAATCATAGCTTACAACGGGTATTTTTTTAATTCACTGCAGCGTCGCTCCTATTGTGTAGTAGAAGCGATGGCCACAGTTACAAGGAAATTGAAATGAAAAGGTAAAGGCACGCAAAACATTAGAGTGAAATAAAAGTTAACAAATGAGTTTATTGGTATCAAAATAAAAGATAATTATTACTATTTACAGACAGTATAGCAATCTATATTTTCCAATGTTTAATGCTAGGCATAAACAAAGTAACAAGAAGTGTCATTGTTACCAAAATTGCTGTGTTTGGTTTGAAGCGCCTTAAATTGACACTCAACCAAGACAACAATACTTGGGTTGAAGATTGAAAAAGTGTGACTCCTTAATTATAGGGTGGCTACAAAACATATTTTACAAAATTCCCCGACTTTACCAGGTTTTCCAGGCAACATTTTTCAATTTTCTCTGACTACTTTTTTCCAGTTTTAATGGTGGATGACGACTTGTTTTATTTATTATTTATCATATATTAAAAAAGTTTGTATCTACTAAACATAAACGGTTTTATCAGTTATTTAAAAAATTAAAATGTTATTTTATTTAGGTATTAACTTTTGTTTTAATGTTTAGTTGCGAAATTAATGGGATATTCTAGACATATTTTTTATGTCTCTGACTTTTCCTTATTTTTAGTTAAATTCCCTGACATCTCCCTGTTTTCCCTGTCTTCCAAAAATTCCCTGACTTTTCCAGGTTTTCCCTGTTTTCCTTGTCTGTAGCCACCATGTTAAAGAAGAACATGTGCACTTTCTAAAATGAGAGCGTACTAAATAGATTGCTACAGTAACTCTAATTGGAAGGATTAAAGTAAGTTATGGTTAAGCAATAACACACAACACACTGCAGCCTTACGGCTGTACGTCTCGAATGTGATAAGCATGGTCAAATAATGAAGTAGAACAACTTTCAAAAATAGGAAATTTGTATCTAAGGAGTTTCAGCAATAGTTGCTAACTAATCAGCTAGCATTGCTTAGCTCCAAAGAAGAGTAATATGATACAAAAGAAATGTTCCAAATGCTGGAACTATTAGTTTACAAATAGTAAAAAGAGATGTCAGAAAAAACTATGCCAGGCCTATTCATAATTAGTACTGTTTGATCATCCAATAGTATAGTGAACATTCAACAATAGTCTGTAGACAGGACAAATATAAACCTAACAACACGCAGGCCACCCCTCTGAGATAGAATCATACCCACGAGTTGATCACCGCACAGGGTAGAATAACAATGCCAAACTAAAGATTGATAACAGCCAAAGACCAAATTAGGTCATGCAGTAACACGATTAATTAACCTAATTTCCCCTTTTTTTTGCCAATCTTTAAGGCATTAGTGACATGATCACATAGAACAGTGCATCAGACTGTCCCCCAAATATTTATGACTAGTCATATGGCCATAGTTAAACACTAAACAAATGTGGTCATAAGGCCTACCTTCTGTTTAAAATAAACAGACTCTAGCAAAGAGTAACTGTTACACTTAACCTTCATTGAAGCTTCTCATATGAAAAAGATCAAAAAGTACAAGTCTGTAACAGATAAAAGATATCATTCTAATAGATATCGCATAGTCTGTGGTGAGGGGGTGAGACCGAAGGAGTAACAATCGTGACCGCTACTTGTAGGTTACGTATGAACTGAAGCCTCCTGGATGCTTGTGAGACGAGTTGTTGGAATGGAATACAAACTTATTACGAGGGGTGCTGCATTATATACGAAATGAGTCTGATGTCTAGGGAGTGGAGGGGAACAAATCGTCCAGAACAAAACTACTCTTGACCGAAGTCCACGACAGCACAGAACGAACATTCAGTCTCAAGATTCCGGCCCAGTTGGCAGGGTGTTCCAGCCGCGTCCACTAGTTCTTTGAGATCGTCAAGTTGGGCAGGATTCAAGTGACCCAGCATACAACATTTACACAGTGAGTTAATATAGTGCAACTTATTTTAGTTTCCTTTACTTTTTATGTGCGGGCTATATGAGCTTAGCCTGTTACAGCATAAATTCATTATTTCCATTTACTTGGAGCATTAGTTTTATCGTGAAATTATTAGTATGACCAGATATGAAACAATGAGCATAGCCTAATATTTTCTGATGGTAAAAGTGACTCTTTAGAAGATATCGAAGATGACATATGGCCAGGTGACATTTCATACTTCAAGTATGGATGTAAAGTGCAGCTTATCAAGGTATGATTTAACCTCTTGGCTGATAACCGCCAATCATTCACACCTGAGAATCTGAAGATAGCCTTCTTTGTACATTGCATTGCAGCGTAAGGTAAATCTATAATGTAATTTTCTCTCTTTCATGCAAACAAATGTTCTGCCTATTTTATTATTTTTAACGGGGATGTTGGTCATACAATTTATTATTTATTTCTTCTTTTGCAGGATTGTCCAGCCATTGCAATAAGTGGACAAGAACAACAAGTGGATTTTAAATGTATTATTTGATTTTTAAGAGCATATTTTGTAATTTTTAGGATATGAAATGGGGTTTTTAAGGGATTCTTATTTTTAAGGTTTTTAGAGCATTAATATACGGTTTTTAAGTGCATTTATAGGCATTTGGTGGTCCATCCTTTAAAAGTCTTTGACTTAGGTAAGGGAATTTCTATCTTAATGAAAAGCAACACAAAAGGGGGGTTTGTCTACGTTTCATGTTAGCAATGATTAATATTAGCTTGAAAACTATTTTAAAATACCTAATGATTAGAAAATACCTAATGATTAGAGTTCTCTTGTAGATTTATTGTGGAGTTGTGCACAACTAAACTCTGCCAGTTTTACTGCATTTATTCGATCAATCTTCCAAATCTTCTTACTTGGATGAGCTTGGTGGCTGACATTGAGAATATGTAGCAACAACTAAATGCGAGATTAGATTAGGAGCTTGGATACCCCATACTTACTGCTGCTGAAAGTTGTAGCGTAACAACAGCAACTGTAGCTAGAGGATCGAACTTCCTCCTCTCTGCTGTCCCAATGATGGGCTCCAATTGCTGAGTGTCGTCTTCTCCACTCAGAGAAGAGTCATTTAAAAATACACCACCCTAAAAAATAGCAATTCTAAACTTAATCATATGTGTGAGATTTCGATTTATTGGAAATATTCGCCTGTTGGTTTAGAAAATGACACCCAAAGGGACTTTAAAGTGAATAGTTAAGTGTTTGGTAGTGTCTTTTAGCTCAGCAGCTTTGTCCCAGTTGTGTTATGTTTATGAAATATTCCAGGTGAATATGAGGATGTTATAGTTATTAAACTTGTTCGGGAACTGTAATAAAATTAGTTTCAGAATATGTACAAATCATGAAGATGATGTCAATAAATCTCATCCAGCAGAGCGATTTCAAGGATTTGGATTGCAAAAAGTTTGTCTCTAGTTAGCCCATGAAGAGGTTAGCTAAAATACCTAATGATTAGAGTTCTCTTGTAGATTTATTGTGGAGTTGTGCACAACTAAACTCTGCCAGTTTTACTGCATTTATTCGATCAATCTTCCAAATCTTCTTACTTGGATGAGCTTGGTGGCTGACATTGAGAATATGTAGCAACAACTAAATGCGAGATTAGATTAGGAGCTTGGATACCCCATACTTACTGCTGCTGAAAGTTGTAGCGTAACAACAGCAACTGTAGCTAGAGGATCGAACTTCCTCCTCTCTGCTGTCCCAATGATGGGCTCCAATTGCTGAGTGTCGTCTTCTCCACTCAGAGAAGAGTCATTTAAAAATACACCACCCTAAAAAATAGCAATTCTAAACTTAATCATATGTGTGAGATTTCGATTTATTGGAAATATTCGCCTGTTGGTTTAGAAAATGACACCCAAAGGGACTTTAAAGTGAATAGTTAAGTGTTTGGTAGTGTCTTTTAGCTCAGCAGCTTTGTCCCAGTTGTGTTATGTTTATGAAATATTCCAGGTGAATATGAGGATGTTATAGTTATTAAACTTGTTCGGGAACTGTAATAAAATTAGTTTCAGAATATGTACAAATCATGAAGATGATGTCAATAAATCTCATCCAGCAGAGCGATTTCAAGGATTTGGATTGCAAAAAGTTTGTCTCTAGTTAGCCCATGAAGAGGTTAGCGTGGGAGGGGCCAGATGTGTATCCATTGCCGTCCCTCGGATTTGAAGTTATTGTCTGTCCAGGAAGGGGAAATTGTACTTTCCAAGTATGAGGCGAGCGGATTCTATCAAGAAGGCGATGGATGGCTTGGAATTGGGTGGTCGTTTATCTAGAAAATGTTCCATGGCAGAAAGTTCTCGGGTATGTGGTATGTTGGTTTAAAGCGCAGTGACATCTTGTTAATTATGTCACTGTATGATGTGTAACAGGCATGTTTAATCATAACATTAAATAGTTTATTTTATCTATGATGATAAATTTCATTTAGTAAAACATGAAAGGTTAGGTTAAGCTGGGCTGGGAAAGTGTCATAATAATAAATATATAAATTTAATGTCTTATCACGGCGATGACGTGTGATACCCCATCAGTTAGGTGTGTGGAACTTTTCCTTATTTATTTTTAAAGTTTTATTTTGTTCAACACAATTCTACAAGTTTTTATGTTTGGAAAAATGTACGACTGATATCAATATTCTAGCAAATTTTAAGAAAGAAAAGGCTGATTTTGGGATGGATAAAGCGTTCTGTTCTATTTTCTGTTTTCAAAAATTATAGGGCTAAATCTTGAAGTCATGTGATTTTCTCTATTCGTGTTTGTAAGACTACAAAGTAATATATGCTCAGAACATTACAGTAGGCTACCATGACAAAGAACAGGACAGATGGAGCGAGCGTATAATCAAAATATAAACCCCACAGGCATAGGTAGAATTTAATTGGGGGGAGGGGGGCCTAAAAATCATAAGTCTATGACATGATGTTAAGACTTAGGTAGCCTACTATTAAACCCTGAGAAATAAGAATATTTGTATTTGATATGGTACCAGTAGTGGTGGAACTTTATTTGTGTAAGAGGGGAAGGTGAGTAGCAAGTAGGTAACAAAAATGTTTTTTATGTACTTTCTAACCTCCTCTCCGCAGTTAATAACATTGGATGCTTCTAAAAGCTATTTTAAGAAGTGTTCTCCAGAATCGTTATATAAATTAGATTCCCTAAAATCTATTTTAAGTGGTCCTTGCCCTGAACTTTATTGAAATTTGGAATGCCTTAGAAGCTATTTAGTGTGATCCCCCTACCTATACCATGACAACTTTGCATAAAAATAGCTCGTCTAAAATAAATGTAGGCCCTAGGCTTAAATGCCAAACCCAACAGGAATATTATGCTTTATCTGTACCATTCTGGGCCAAAATGTATATTATTCACACATGAAAGGTTTGGGTAAGCTAGGTTGGGTTTTTAAAGTGAAAACATGATTAATATTTGGAATAAAAAAATATTATCACGGGCTAAAAGATTTCCTACACAATTGAGATGTATGACAATCTGCGTTAACAGGTTGTTTTTAGGACAACGTTCAATGTTTTTTTTAATAAAGATAATAAGAATTTAGTGCTTGTGGACGCTTTATGTGTATTAATAGATACGTAAAATCACCATTGGGCTATAATTTAAGGTGCCTCAATATTGTTTTATGAAAGTTTTGTTAATGCACGGAACTTTTTTTTTAATGTTAATTTACCAAAAACTTACGTACATTTTTCATATTATTATAGTTTTGGTGTTACCAAATTGTGCTGTGAATAGTTTTGAGATCAAAATTGGTATTTGAACATAGGGCCAATAGACAGGTTTATGTGGATATACATCAACACGAGAAACCAAATTGAAGTGTTCAGCGCAATACTTAAGCCGATGGTGGAACGTTACCTGATCAATTAGTTGAAATTCAGAGTATTTTTTTTTGGTTCAGATTTTTTGACAAGGTTTGTTTTGTTACCGTTATAGGTCTAATCGTAAACTTCAGAATCATGTTGTGTAGGCCTATTTAAAATAATCTACACTGGGAAAAAAATCCCCACCGTCGCTTCAGACTATCCCTGTAGGCCTAGTATTTATTCATTATGTTAAAAATTTCAAAATCTTGGTGTCATTTGATTCTATGTAAGTCTAGAGCTACTCTTGTGTGCATAATAAAGTGAATAAAATATCTACACATTGCACCATAAAAATTAAAAAGAGCCTAACATGGGCCGGGTAAAGTGTACTATGGCCATCACAACTTTTATTAACAATATATTTTTTTTTACAATACTAACTTTTGAAATCATTGGAAAATTGCTATTGATGTGTAAATAGAAAAAGTCTAAATAATTCCACCCACTTGGCGTACTATTCCAATTTGATTCCAGGAAATTAAATACAAATTAATAATAGTGCTATTAGTATACATGTTTAAGGGTAGAGCATATGAATAACATTCTACTTACACCAGCAGAAGTTCTGAAGTTTCTAGATAAGCTAACCATGTTAATTCACATGGAATGCTTTGTAAATAACAGTTTAACTCTTAAATTACTTGACTATTATATTATGTCATTACATGTACGTATTAAATCTCATCGTATTAATTATTTCCGTTCTTCTCTTTAGTGTTTACCTGCCCAAAACATTATTATGAAAAATATAGGCAACATGCACATCAAAACAAACAGAAATAACTCATTACGCAATGAATAAATTAACGAGGGCTGCCAACGCGTTAATATCGCGATAGTACACTCAAGGGGTTGGTACTTATATAGGACTAGCTGATCCCGTAAACTAGTTTGGGGCACTATCGCATTTTATATCGTGGTTTATCTATAAAACAATTAATTTATTTAAATTTGATTGAATTTGATTTAAGAATTGATTAATTTACATTCTGCAGTATAAAATGCGTCGTGTTCCAAGTGTAACGTCCCGCTTCAAATCTTTTAGTTCGTGGCACTAACGACATGAGCGCTAGTAATATGCTTCTACCATTGATCTCTATAATTTAACTGGATGGACATGCACAAACACATTGTCAAGGACAAAAGCGTGACGCTCAAGTTTATCATCTGCTACACTGTGGGAGGGACAAATTTAACGGTTTCTTTCAATGTTCTTATGCTAAAACCTGTCTCTTATGAATAAAAGTGTTATTGTTTGAAAATAGTGAAGTATTATACCACACTTGCCTGAAAAAACATTTACATTAAAGGATATACAATTCAGTTTTAGTGGTAATACTGTACAAATACGAATATTATTTTTAACATATCTAAATATATAGTTATCAATGTTGTTTACAGTCTGTCACGACTATACTTATATTTAAACTTGGTTATTAGCTTGTATATTAGTTTCAGAAACCATATTATATTGAAAGTTCGATAACTATAATGAACAAGGTATCTTAAAATGTAATTACATTTGTTTGAATATCACTTAGGATATAGGCTTGTGGAAAGTATTATTATAACCTTTTTTTAATTTCAAATTTGCTTGTAGAAAAACCACTTTCACATAGATATGTTAAGAAAGGCATCATACACTTGATGGCATGTCTGCGGTATGAGGACACTCGTTCAGTCTCTGCAACCAAAAGTATGAAAAAGATTGTTTTCTTGAGACTGGATTTGAGGGTTTCATCAAGGGACTATTAAATAATTTCTTCCTTTTCTTTCATTGAAAAGAATTATGGTAGACTGGAGTCTTACACTGCAGAAAAAGGGTCTCGCATCCAGAAGTAGAGGCTTGAAAATTCTCAGAAATTGGTCTCCAGCCAAGATCAAATAGGGGGAAAAGAGGGGCGGAAATAACCAAATAACGGTAACTGCCAACAATTAAGGTTTTCCATAAGTCCCTTGTCATTTTGCCAATTTTCCCTTGAAATTTGCTCACGTACCTCCTGAAAGGTGCCCACGTACCACTGTTATACTGAATGGGCATAAACACACCCCTTGCAACGGAACAAATCGTGACGCTAAAGTTTGTCGTCTGTTTGCTAGCGAGGGGACAGATTTAACGGTTTCTTTCAATTTTGTTTAAAGAAATATTCCTGTGTCAATAATTATATATATATATATATATATATTCTTTTATCCTCACAATTCAAGTAAGAGTTTAATATTTTCAAGTATTGCTTAACAATACTGCTATTAATTTTATAACATAGGAGGCATGCCTTAATAGGTAGGGTTTATTTAAGGGTATCATTTACAACAATAATTACAATCACTCTTTAAATTTAGTTTTTTTTTATTTACATCAATGTACATTGTATTTTTCTGTTGAACTTGCATCCCAGGTATAAATATTCTCAGTAGATTGGATGTCCAGGGCAAGAATAATAATCTGCTTCAGGAAGTCTTCGGTCGTAAGTGTCCAACTTAAGTCAAAACTTTAGGTAAAGTCCAGGGGTCTTGAGAGAAAGGGTTTTCGTCTTACTGCTGAGCAGTTTATGGGGATAAATTTGTTTAATGATAAAATCTACCTACTTTACAAAAATAAAAGTGGTTGGTAGTTGGCGCCCAACAACATTATATATAAATTATATTAAATCTATTCGTATGAATAAAAATTAGTAAATAATAATTAAAAATAAATAAAAATATATACATATTTTTTTATCATCACATTCCCAACTTTCCAATAGCATTAGCAGTTGGAATTTTGTTCAATCTTTTTATTTCTATTCCATTCTGAATGCTAGTTGATGTTACGCATTTTATGCCACCCATAGCATAAAATGTGTTCAATCTATAAATAGTTGAAACATTAAAATCAGCGTTATCATACACGAACTTAGAGAATGATCCTCCTATTTCGGGTTCACTATGACAAATGGCGGACATTTAAAGCAGTTGGGCATCGTGAGAGAATGAACAAAATCATAAACTTGATCAAGTTTTTGGAACCATACTTAATATACAAGAGCACACTGAGACTATTTAATGTGGAAGAAATAAAAGACCGTGGATGTAATACAGAAATAATGGTAAGGGCTATTACAATACGTTTCCTATCCACCCTTTTCTTCTCAGCCTCTTTAGCCACCTTCTTCTTAATCGAAACATATTCCAGAAAAGTAAGCAACGTTTTGGGAATACTGCCATTGTTCTTTAGGAAATAATTGTCACTGTGAGAATATCAGCTAGTATCATACATTTGTGAGTGGATAACGCTCCTTATGATTTCTGATGCTGTTTGGACTATTCTTAGTCGTTCCTTAAATCCATATGCTTTTCTGTTTTCATACACTGTATTCAATATTACTTTCATTCCTGTCTCAATGAAACAAAATGTTGGAACTTTTTTTTTTGCATTTATCATGATGATAACTCTATCCCCATATTTTTGTTTTAATTTAGTCTTGACCCACTTTTCCTCTGGGACTTGCCCAGTTACTAGCCCACTAATTACTGACATTAAATCTGTCAAAGAATGTTGACAATCGTCGTCATTTTCCAGGTATGAATAAATGTCTTCCATGGCCTCTGCAACATAGTTAGAACCCGGGCGCTCTCGTTTACCTCCAGTTGATGTAGGATGAAGACCGAAATCAATGTAACAATCGTGATAGTACCTCCCATCAGCGGCAACTAGATCTGATACAGTAGCTAGACGATGTTTCACTAATTTTGCCCAATCATCATTTCTCCTCTCCGCAGCCTCGATGACTGTATCTTTCATTGATTGGATTGTGACGTCAAAATCTAATCTACGTTTGTCAATTGTTTTCTTCTTTTCTTTTGCTCTGGTATGTTCATCAATAACTTCAGTCCAAAAGAAGCACTTTGTTTTTAAATCGAATATAAGTACTGGCGAACGCAAAGTGACAGAATGATGGTTATGACGTTGACGCAGTATCAGATTGCAATTTCAGTGCTGCTTGTATACTCTAAAGTCTGGTGTAATTTCGACGGCATAAAGTGTGCACTGACAGAAATTTGATGTCCCCCAGTTGGTCAAATTAGTGGTCCTTCCTTTTTAATACTAGCTTTTTTAAAGTCCAAATACCTTTATCACGCACTCCCAACCAATGATCACCTGAATCATCACCATCTTCTTCATAAATTATACACTTAACTATTGCCATGGCGAAAGAGAAACTTGTCACATTACTATAACAACCAAAATATAATTAAACACTAATATAACGATGTGAAAACACGCACGACCATTGTCTACTCGTTGCGTAAGAACACTGAAATGGTAGACAACAACTCCAACTTTACGCGGGAAGGTATTAAAGGGCGCGATAGGAGGGGAGGAGACTCAAGGCCAGGAAACGGGCCCTCTTCTCTTTTTCTCTCTCTAACACAACACACCCCAACAATACAACGGGGAATTGTTCTTTAGGGGGTCACAAATCAATTCACTCTGCTTTGTTTGTGTAACATCATGGGTTTATTAGAATAAAACAAAAAATAAACCTACCGTTACCTAACTTCTTTGCTCTCAGAAGTAATGCCCCATATTCTTATGAGGTCAGAGCGAATATGTATGAATAAATCTATATATTCACGAATGTTCCAAACATTTTCGTTATATTTCTGAAAATTCTTTTACATACAATCATATTCACGAATATTTATGTATTGGTGAATATATAACAAGATTATGATTTCTTATCCAATTGACACTATACATAATAGTTTAAGCGTACTCTGAAACTACACCTAACCGACACCCCCTTGCATAAGAAACCTTTAATGGGGCTCATTTTGTATACAAATGATTGCTCTTTAATTTTGTTCGTGATGACCTTTTCACTAAACCCAACCGTTTTTGAGATATATGTAAGAAACTACTGAGGTATCAGTCCGTAGGGAAAAATACAACTATTTTCCCTGTGAATATCTCTAAAATCATAGGAGTTAACGAGAAAGTAGTGGGGGGGGGGGGGGG
>CABFWB010003265.1:44411-59182 GCA_902151455.1 Timema bartmani | reverse complement strand
GATACAATTATTAATGATACTGAGGCGTTAAAAGATATGAATGTGTTAAAAAAATGACAAAGCTTCAGTCTTAGATGGCATCGCAAGTGAAATACTTAGGTTTGGGGCTATGGTAATTTTGCCAGATTGTGTGAGTTTTTCTAATGCTTGTGCAGGAATTTGGCATTCCTGATGATTGGAAAATTGATGTCATTGTTCCTATGTACAAAGGTAACAGCAGTAAGAGGGAATGTAAGAATTATAGGGCAATTAGTTTGTTGAGTATTCCAGGCAGAGGTTTGGGGAGAGTTTTAATTGAGAGAGTGCGTGAAATAACAGCGGGCAAGATTTGGGGTGTGAAATGTGGTTTCATTCCAGGTAGAGGTTGTATCGACCAGATATTTGTATTGAAACAAGTGATTGAGAAATGTATGGCAGTAAGGAAGAAAGCTTATTGTGCATTCATTTTGTTGATCTGGAGAAAGTGATAATCGAGTAAATAGTATTATTATGTGAAATGTTCCTAGAGTGTATGGTGTGGATGCATGGCTAGTAAATGCAATTATGGCGGTGTATGATGAAAGTAAAGCGTGCGTTAGGGTGGATGGAGCTTCAAGTAAATGGTTTGACATTGAATAGGCTGTTAGACAAAAATGTGCTATGTCTCAATGGTTATTTAATGTATTCATGGAAAGGGGTATGAGATATGCTTGTAAGGACGTGGTTGGTGTGCTGATGGACAATGTGAATCTGATAGTGCTGCTAAATGGAGATAATGCCGTATTGATGGCTGAGAATGAAAGTGACCTGCAGAATGCATTCAATTGTTTGAAAGTAGTGACAGGCTCTTCGTATAAATGTCTCCAAAACTAAGGTAATAGTTTTTGATAAGGACGGATCAGGAAATGATTTTAAGTATAGTATATAGAAAACTGTAAGAAAAAGTGAATGATTTAGTATGTTTGGACAGAATTCTTTGTAAAATTGGAAGGTTAGATGGTCAAATTATTTAGGCCTATGGTTGAATGCATTTTGGAGAGTAGTTGGATGTATGTGGACTATTGCACAGAATAAAATAGTGAATGAAACAAATATGATAGTACATAAAAGTGTGTTACTTTCTAAATGTTATCCTAGAGGTTATTTAGCAATTGCAAGGTCATTTAGACGTGCAGATCAGCTTGACGTGCAGACTGTGTTCTCTAATGTAGAACGAGTGTTACAAAGCAATGCTTCGTTCTTAACGTCGTCCCACTTTTATGTCAAGTTACACCACTTTAAAGAGACGCGTGGGAGGAGTAATCATAAATGTGATAAATTTTCTCCCGCTACCACATATGGACGTAACAACCAAGGAATCATTACGATTCAAAATGGCGACACACTCTGCTTTGCCCGTGGGTTGATTGTAGCCAAAGATATATGTGATAATAAAAGAGAAATAGGATGCATAGATGTGAACACCGTTAAACAGCTAAAAATGGGTCATCATATCTAAAAACTCAAAGCAGAGGAACTATGCCGTGATGCCCGTATGAATATTATGAAAGATGGTGGGCTCACTGAGATGAAACAATTTCAAACATACTTCTCCGAATACAAAATCACCTAGTTCGGAGAACGTCGGGGAAGGGAGGTTTTATATGAGGGGCCTACCCCTCCCAAACATTATTTTAAGGGCTACCTTGATTTGTATTTGTATTTGTATTTTCACGACGATAAGCAAAGCCATTTTGATGTCATAGCATTCTTCACAGCCACATTTAAATGCTAGTACTTTTACCGTTAGTACCATGTGCCGTTCAACACAAAGAACAAGCACAAGTGCGAATCCATGTGCAAAAAGTGCTATGCTAAAGTGGTTTGTAGTGGAGGTCAAACTGTGGCATGTAAAGACTGTGGGCGTTGGTTCACAAACCAAACATATTTTGATAATCATAAACGTCCCAGTTTTTGCAGAGGTAACATGTTGATCTGTGATGTTAAAAAGGTTTGTGAGGTATATGGGCAATGTTTCAGTTTGTAAAGATCAAATTATTCACACAGGTGCTATGAGACTTTTTGTAGCGTATGCGAGACATATCGTCCTTTTGGTCATGTCTGCTATATGAAGCAGGCCCCATTCAAGCCGTAACTGGAAAAGAGCGATTTCATATTTGTATTCTATGATTTTGAATGCAGACAAGAAACGCTTCTCCAAAGTGCGGTCAACACGTATTCACACGAACCTAACCTCTGTGTCGTGCAGACGTGTTGCAAGGACTGCCTTCATGTAGATGTAAATGACCATCATTGCCCCGAATGAAGGGGCGATAGGACGTGCATATTCAAGGGTGATGCCACAATTGCCCAATTTTTTGGATTTATAGTGCAAATTAAAACAACAAAATTTAGGACATCACCCTCCTAGCCCAAAATGCAAAGGATTATGATGGAAATTTTATTTTAAAATATATGATGTAGGTAAATAATGGATTCCAGAGTTCGTAATAAATGGGGGGAAAATCATGTCCATAGTTACGGCCCGCTCCTCTTTATTGACTCGCTGAAATTTCTCCCCATGTTTGTTGTCCAAGAAACTCAAGACACTCGGCTTGGACGAGTATTTGGCCAAGGGACATTTCCCCCATTTTTCAATAAAAAATAAAACACGGGGTAAAGTGGTCCCCAAAGGAGGACTACGGCATCGGTGAGATGTTGGTTGAAGGAAAAGAGCATTTTGAGAAGTGGTATGACGTGCTGGTCAAAGAAAATTTATGTCTTAGATTTGAACCGCGAGTCGGAACTGTATTGCGTGAAAGATGTAAAGATCCTACGGAAGACCTGCCTAAAGTTTAGTGATATTCTTATGGAAAAAGCAAAGATGGATCCTTTCAGAGAGGTGTGTACGATCGCAGGAGCAACAATGTTGGTTTACCGCTGAAGTCATCTTAAGGAGAATACCATAAGTATCATCCCTAACGGTGACTACCGGTGTGCAGACCAACAGTCGCACGTTGCTGTAAAATGGCTCTGCTGAGAGTTTCGTCAACGCCGTGTCTCTATCCTTCATGTGGGTAACGACCGTGAGGAATATGTATTAGGTCGACGTTTAGACGGCGTTACTAAAGCTGGAGATACCACCACTGTCTTCCAGTTCTGGGGCTGTTATTGGCACGGGTGCTCTCTATGTTATCCTGACACAACCACCCTTATCGAAAACAGCCACCACGAGACTATGGAGACGCGCTATGAAGCGACCATGGTTTCCTTTGAAAATTTTAAGAATGCCGGTTACATGGTCGTAGAGATGTGGGAGTGTATGTTTAGTGAGATGAAACACACAAACAAAGTCTTGAAACAATTTGTATTCCAGCACAAGGTGTAGAGCAAGGAGCCCCTCAGTCCTAGGGACACATTCTTTGGTGGGCGTACAAATTGTATCAAACTCTTTCACGAAGCAGACCTTTCTTGTTGAGAGAGGATCAAGTACTTGGATGTGTGTTAGTTGTATCCTTACGTTTGTAAGTACAAAAAATATCCCATCTCGCACCCCAAAATTTACTTGGAACCAAATTGTATGTCTATAGATCAAGTAGAAGGCATATCCAAAGTTACCGTGACGCCACCGCGAGATTTATTCATGCCCGTATTGCCTACACGGATGCACGACAAGTTAATGTTCATCTTGTGCAGAAATTGCCGGGAGTAGAAAAATCAACTCCCATGTTAGCACGTAGACAGGCGTCTGGGTTTTAACGAGATCAGGAAGGCCTTTCAGAAAGGCTACACAGTTTTAACAGTAAACGAAGTGTGGGAGTACAATGTATCTGTTTATGATCGTAGACACGTTCTGGAGGATTGTTTCACGGGTACATTGACACTTTTTTGAAAATTAGACAATAAGCCAGCGGACGGCCAGAGTGGTGTACATACCAAGATGAGAAGTTAGCTTATATTCAAAATTATGAGGAAAGGTAAGAGGCAATACTCGATTTCGGTTCTGTTTGTAAAAACCCTGGTCTCCGCACGCTGGCTAAACTCTTTATAAATTTCCTCTGGGGAAAGTTAGGGCAAAGACCCGATATATCTCTCGTAGCCGTTGTCAACGACTATCAGGGCATCCACAAGTACCTGACGGATCCGTACATCACCGTGGACAGCGTCATTGATGTAAATGATGAGGTTACGTTCCTCAATTACAAGGATGCGCGTGACGCGTTGCGTCCTAATCCTAACACGAGTGTGGCGGTGGCATGATACCCGACTGCTAGGTTGCGCTTATAAAGCATCCTTGAAAAATTGGGGGAACGTGTTTTGTATCACGATACAGATAGCGTTCTATTCACGGAACGCCCCGGCGATTGGAGTCCACCGACCGGAGACTTTTTAGGTGANTATGTCACATTTTACCCAAATGCAATGTTATTCTGCTATCAGAACCATTCTTTATTTTACTTTCATCCCACAGTAGTGTCAAACTAATTGCTAAATAAGGATTTGACAGCCCTAATATTGGCCTAATATGGTCCAAATGTAATAAAAAGAAAATTTTTGAAAATTAGTATACATCAACACAACTTGAACAATTTTGTGCTACTTTGGTACTTTTCTCAGTGTAGTGTTGTCTATAAAATCATATATTTGTCTTAGGCATGATTTCAAAATAAGAAATAAGTCAAGAACAAAAATAAAATAGCAATCCATTAATCCCTCAACAAAGTTTTCCGCCACATAAATATTGCACGTGTGCTACAAGTAATTAAATGCGGAAGTAAACAAGCGGTACTACTGTTATGATTTAGCAGCTGTTAACTGGCAGTTCTCGAAATTAAAAACCAGATGTCAGAGGCGCACGTGCATGCTAGTATGAAAAATTCAGCGTTTTAACACTCTTGTGACTATTTCCGACTGTTGCAGCGAGGGTAGATAAAGTTTACAAGTCGTGGGGTAAAGTCGATTTCCGCAGTCAATGGGTATAATTCTGAGATCGGATATATCCGATTAACGCAGCAAAAGGGTTGAAAACAAGCACTTTTTTAATTGATTTATTTTATGCACCCAGGATACATTTTTGATATCTTTTTATCCGCCAGTACAACCCTTTACCTACCTGATGTTTTCTAGCCAATAGAGTTAGTTGTTTGTATTTATATTTATTTTAATCCTAGTCAAATTTGTTTATTTTCTTGTACATATTTTAAATTGAAACCATCTGGTTATGTATATATATATTTATGTTCAAATTCTCTTTAAACTGGACATTGTAAATTAGCTTAGATATTTAGTACCAAGGCCACTATTCCCACTGCGACCCCAAGAAAGTGATTATTGTTTCCTCTACACCTAAACATGTTTAATATACTTCAAGGTGTATGATATATTCTATAACTATTATTTTTTGTAAATAAATTATTCTGATAATACTTTTCATGGTGTGAGCTATATTCTAAAACATTTATTTGTGTAAATAAATATTCTAAGTATACTTTTTGTGGTGTGAGATATATTTCTAAAACTTTTATTTGTGTAAATAAATCTTCCAATATACTTTTCATGGTGTGAGCTATGTTAGTAAAACTTTTATTTGTGTAAATAAATATTCCATGTATACTTTTCATGGTGCGAGCTATACTTGTGTGAATAGATTTTATAAAAACTTGTATGTTTGTGTTTTAACGTATACACCCCCTCCCTCCCATCCTATAAATACAAGTTCATTTAGCTTATAAGCTCAGTCTCAAACATTAAAGACAAGTTGAAATATCCATTTTCGGCCATCATCAGTGGCCCTTTATGATGTGGAAAGTCACATTTTGTAGCCGACCTTATCCGTTACTTGGACACAATGTGTGACGTTAGATTTGATAAACTAATCTGGTATTATACTTTGTGGCAGCCGGGATTCGAACAAAATGGGCCAAGTCCCCACGTCATATTCTGTAAGGGTTTGCCGGAAATGGATAAAGCCTGTAATGACGCTCCACAGCTGAATATCCTGGACGACCCGATGCGTGAAGCCAACGAAGTGGTTGTCGATCTTTTCACCAAAGGATGCCATCATCAAAATATTAGCGTTATGTACCTTATACAAAATATATTCCACCAGGGCAAGGGCCAAAGAAAAATATCCTTAAACGCACACTATATCGTACTTTTTAAAAATCCCAAGGATAAAACTCAGATTCAACACTTTGCACGTTAAGTCTGTCCTGAAAACCCCCGAGTTTTACATAAGGCTTACGCTGATGCTACAAGTACTCCCCATGGGTGTATATTGTTAGATTTCAAGCAAGGTACACCCGAATGGTTCAGATATAGAACCCGCACAAAGCTATAAAAACACCGACACTTCCCGATTACAGATCATTTCATAACCATGAGTCCCAAAGTGCTGAAGCAAGCCCCTCTGCTGCATACAATGCATCGCATGAACCCGCAGCAACGTGTTGCCTTGTTGAAAACGTTAGACAAGAAACTGATTGACTCCGTTTGCGAGTGTGCCTATAACACTTTAAAAGGGAGGGTGCCGTTGAAAAATGCGCAGAAGACAAAGTTACGTGCTCACAAGCAGGTGTTGCGCAAGCTGGTCAAACGAGGAGAGTGCTGGAAGAAGAAAATATGACCACTCGTTCAGAAAGAGGAGCGTTCCTGCCTTTACTTTTAGCCCCATTAATCAGCGGTGTCCTCGGTTCCTTATTCAAAAAGTAGATAATCGAACACATGAAAAAGATGATATTGGTGTCCCAGGAAACACTACACCATTACGAGAAACACCACCAACAAGTGGCCGCGGCCACAAATCAAGCTGGACAAGGAAATAGAAAAAAATCTCGCTTCGAAACTTGACGAGAAATCTAAATTGACTTTATACCAACTACTTCTACAGCGCTATCTCCACTTTAGTCAACACTCTCCAACACATGAAAATACCACCACAACCAGTCCTGAAGTGTCTGAACTACCTATCCCTGCTGTACTCAATACTGTACCCGTACAGACACGTAAAATAGCCGAACTTTTATTAGAACATATTATTTCCTGGAATGGTATCTCTTGGGACGAAAACGGGGAAGTGAGTATTCCTGATACGCCTCTCCATGGATCCAATATTGTAGATTTAGTCAATGATCTGGTCAGAGCAAGAAGACACAGCGAGCCTTTGGGGTGGTAAGAATTTCTCATGGCACTTCAAATAATAAAACTCTCGAAATAATTTATTGTAAACCTGAAACTTTTGGCACCCATTAGAGATCCAACGCCCGTACCCCAACCACTTACACCGTCGTAACGCCCTAAACTGAAAAGGCGGGACGAAAACAGGTGGCTGCCTTTCCGAGCTGAATGGACCATTTAGCCGACATCTACTACGGCCCTTCTCATCCTGTAGGATTTGCAGGGGCGGCGTCACTCATAAAGGCGTCCAAGGAAGTTCCGGTCAATTAAGAAAATGGCTTCGTGCGCAGGACGCTTACACGCTACACAAACCTGTGATAAAAAAGTTTCCATGCATCAAGTACGTGGAGTCAAACATTGACGATCTCTGGCAAGCCAATCTCAACAAAATGAGAAGTCTCTGAAAATACAATTACGGTGCCGTCTATTTGCTTACCATCATCGACGTGTTTAGCAAGATGTCCTGGGCGAGTACACTTCCATCCAAGAAGGAGAGTGTCGTGAGGGATGACTTTCAGGACATTTACACACAAAGTGCCGTAATCCTTTAAGTTTTCAGATGGACAAGTGGACAGTATTCAAAGCAGCTCTAGTCCGGAAATTTCTCAATAAAGAAGGCGTGTATTACTACACCAATCATAATCCGGACGCGAAGGCAAGCATCATGGAACGATTCAAAAGAACTCTGAAAGGGCACATGTTGCGCTACTTTACCAAAAATAACACGTATCGCTATGTGGACGTCCTCCAAGATCTCGTCGACGCTTACAGTGACGCAAAACATTCCAGTATCAAGATGGCGCCTGCAGACGTTTCAGAAACCAATGTGCTTCAAGTCAGATATAATATGTATGGCAAGCGGTGCCCAAACTCGAATAGTAAGCCAAAATTTAAAGTCGGTAACACGTTACGTATTAGCAAATCCAAAATGCTTTTTGAAAAGGGCTACAAAAGGAATTGGAGCGAAGAAATTTTCAAATTCAGCAGTGTCGAGTTTCGACAACCAGTTGTCTTCAGGCTGACCGATCTTGACGGCGAGGAGGTGGAAGGAACGTTTTACGAACCCAAATTGCATTGCGTACGTCTTATCGAAAATTTTAAAGTTGATAAAATACCACGTGTCAAGGGTAAAGGCGCCAGAAAGGAAGTGTATGTGCAGTGGAAAGGTTACCCCCCCAAGTTTAATTCTTGGATTCCTGCCAGATACGTCAGCGCCCTACAATGAAGGACCAGTCTTACGTCACTTTGCAACTTTGGGATATTTACCGAAAAATAACCTCGCGAATTTCACCAGGAAACTACCCTGCCTTCTTACACTCAACGGAAAGTGGGAAGTCGCTCTTGCCAAATTCCAATATCCATGTTCTTTTACCACCGTACCTGAGGTCCAAAATATATTATGGTATAACTGGGTTGACGCTAACTGCGTAGAATAAATATTCAAGGATCACATCCCACCTGGAAATTACAGCACTATCCATGAATTTGTCAAAGAACTAAACGATGTAGAGGTGTTTAACGGGGATTTCGGAGTTGTATTCAAGTACACAAACCCTAACAAAAAAGTTGACATTGTTTCTTTTTCATCAAATATACAGCTGCTGACTCTATCTAGTCAACTAAGACTACAGTTCGGTTTCGATTCTAATACTAATCTGATCAAAGTCCCAAAGTTACCTTACACCGCCAACATTCTACTATACTTGCCCTCGCAAATGTACATCTACATGGGTATCGTCAATCCTCAGTCCATGGGTGACATTGTTGCACCACTTTTACGTATCGTTGGTATCAACAACACAAATTATCTCTACGACATACATAAGAGAGTTAGCTATACACCATTGTACTACGTACAAGTACTTAGAAGGAAAATTTAAAGCCTGGAAATCAATATAATAACCGACACTGGTGAACATGTAGCATTCGAGTTTTGGAAAAGTGTGCGTGAAACTTCATTTTCGACTCTGCTCAACATGAACTGTCCCTACCAAAGATACTACGTCAACCAGGCCGGAACAGGAATATATTCGATCTACCAATTTGTTCTCTATCAACGCGGGCATTGAATAGGAAGTTTTTTCAGCGACCTTTTCAAGATCGTCGTACCTTTCCTGAGAAGCGGTGCTAAAGCCATTGGAAAACAGGTGCTTCATTCGGGTATCGATGTGCTCTCCAACGTCGCCAATCAGCATCGTCTTTTCAAAGAGATCCACGGCAAGGTGTCGGTGAGGCTGTAACAAACCTGAAACGCAAGGCGGGGCAGAAGATCTAATCGCTGATGACCGGCTCAGGCTATAAAGGTCTTCGTAAGAAGCACCGAAGTCAGTCTTTTGTCATTGCCCGACGTAAAATGTTCAAGAAAGAAGTGGTAGATATTTTCAATTGAAATGTGGTTTCTACACCCCCAATCCTGCGAGTGTGCCAGCAGTGAACTCGATCTCTTTTCCGTCCTACCCACGCAAACCAGTCTTGAAAGTGGACAATGGCTCCAGTAGTAAAACCTGTATTTTCCATCACCGATGATTCGCCCATCAAATTTACCTTTACCGATAGAGTTCTATATTGATCTTTCACAGACCATGCTCTATCTCTAGGTTGGCTATCATGAAACCCGACGGTGGCGCTCTCACCGAGGTTCATCAAATCGCTCCCGTCAAAAACTGGTTGCATTCGCTATTCACACAGGCGGATGTTTTTAAACCAAAAACTAGTCTCACCACCCAGCAACACATATTTTTATAGATCGTACATTGAGGCACTGCTCAAATATAACAATATATCCAAAAGAATAAATTTGACTTGTGGTCTGTGGTTCGCAGATAGCCTTAGAACATTTTAGGAGGTTAACATCGGTGTAACCCGTTACTCAAAAAGGAGGGGTACAAATACCAAAAAAATAAGTTCAAAGGGGAAGCGGCAAAACTCAATCAGGAATAATAGGAGTGAGCAGTGTGAATAATTTGCTTAGGATAATTCTAGGACGTTATATGTCTCCAGATCACGCAACTCATCCCTAATTGTGGGAAGAAGAACCATGGTCTACCTCCAAAAACCTTAAGAACCAATAATATATATATATATATATATTTATTGATGATTTGCAAAATTAGGGGTACAAATACCAAAAAAATAAGTTCAAAGGGGAAGCGGCAAAACTCAAACAGGAATAATAGGAGTGAGCAGTGTGAATAATTTGCTTAGGATAATTCTGGGACGTTATATGTCTCCAGAGCACGCAACTCATCCCTAATTGTGGGAAGAAGAACCACGGTCTACCTCCAAAAATCTTAAGAACCAATAATATATATATATTTATTGATGATTTGCAAAATAAGTGTAATTAATTATACCTAGGGATAACGTGATTAAAAAATAGTATTAAAAGATTTCAAGTCCATAATAGCGTTTTATTCAAATTTATATCAACTAGTAACAACATATATAAAATGTAGGAATCATCGAGAATGTTACTCAATGCATTAATAAACAATAGTGATCTGCGGTTACAGTTTTTAAAACCCACTAAATGTTTTACTTTACGATCTTTCCAATACATCGGATAAGCGATTAGCATTATATATAACCAATTGACACAAAAAATAACATTGTTCAAAGTTTTTTTTTTACTTACACTAGAAGTTAATCGATATCAGAGGCTATAACCATCTCATTACATAATTACCCTCTCATTGCTCTAATTTTAGATTTATGATAACTTGTAATTCCCATATTTTTTATAAACAATTCAAAAGTTTAACCCGACTTTTCCAAACAAGCAACAAGGTCCAAAATGGTCACGGAACTCTGCATTCCTACTCTTATCTACAATTACTATATAGACAATAAACAAATAATTAATTTCAATCTTTATGGCAAATATAAAATTAGTTAAAGGTTTTCCTTTACATATGGCCGATAGTTATGCAGCTCCATACTACTTATAATGCCCATGTCAGACAACACCTAACACAAGACATAGCTGACGTTAAATATTATTAAAGTATTTCCCCAAAACAAAAGAGTATAACATTAAATATTTAGTGTCAATGATTACATAAACATTTATAAATAACTTAAACGTGAAGTTTCCTCCACTACGCAAGTAGTCCTCAAAAGTTCAATTTTTTAAAGAACCCAGGATGATATTAATATTATAAGTTAAAGTGCCAGAAAGGAATTTAGAAAAAATTATAAATTAAATAAAGAAATTAACTAAGCCGAAAGATAAATTTATCCTTACATTATAATTGTTTAAGAAGCCTTAGCTTCACCTTCCCAATTCCAAGCCGTGTCCAAAAGTAAAGTCTATCTATTACAAACGGTCTTTTATATGGTACGCAAATTCGTCGAACACGTAACACGGATCACAGGGTGGAGGATCACAAGGTCAACACATGGAAAGGGGGGTACATGGCAACGAGAACATTCTTTTTTCTTCGAGAAAAACACTGGATGGCACTGGACGCATCTTATTGGTCGTTGAACTGGCTGGTTGGCGTTGAACAAGGTGGCGGCCTCTAGTGGGCGAAGTTTGACTCTCTATTCGGTGCCGGCAGTTGTTGACTTGGCGGTTACGTGACTGGACGTGTAGGTTCGTTACTCCGAGACGGTGAGTGTTGACGATATATATGTTGAATTGTCCTTTTTTACTCGTGACTTATAGCAAGGAAATGCTACACCGGCAACAGGGGATTTGAGGCCTGTCACAGTCTCACTGAAAAAAGTAAGACGGATATTTTGGGGTATCCACACGTTGATGTGTTTAGCCAAGAGAAATACTTTTTGAATGGTACCGAACTCCGACTCAAGATGGTCCGTTCCAGGGACGGGTTTAGTCTTATGGCCATCCCTGAAATCCCGTACTTTAAGGTTCACATCGTTGAAACCTTTCTTATAAAGTGTGACGTGTGAAAGTAACACCTTCTATACTGTTGGCACACGCCTAGCCATTAAACGTCAGTCCCGCAAAGTATCCCATCACACGCGTGGAAGTAAAAATACTCACTATTCCTACGGGTGTACAAGGGAAATCACTGGACAACGTATTCACCAGACAATTACCCAAACGATGCATTGTGGGCTTTGTATCAAAAGCTGGGTTAAATGTAGACACCACCAAGAACCCGTTCAATTTCCAAACCTACGGTATGAACATTTTCTCGCTGTACGTGGACGGGGAACAAGTCGCGTCTAAATCGTTACAGCCTGATTTTTCAAACGGCAACTATGTCATGTCCTACCACACACTGTTTTCTGCAACGGATATCCATGTCATGAACGAAGGTAATGACATCACATGGGAAGCCTTCCCTAAACGATTTAATCTCATGGCTTTCGATCTCACACCTAATCTGTCCGCCCACATGATATCGCATTGGAATTTGACGAGGCATGGCTCTCTGAGCATCGAAGTGAGCTTCAACAGAGCTCTCACCGAAACCGTCAACAGTATCATGTACGTGGAGTTTGCCAACATCAACACCATCGACAAGGACATAAACGTCGTGAATAATTATGGGAGTTAATATAAGCGAAATCCCGCCCCTTATACCCATCATTTAAATCATGGACGTCATTGTAGATTTTAAGAGCCTCATAGCTGACAGTAAAGAATTTATCGTCAAGGAACTTAGTGTTTTGTCTGTATGTGGTACATTACTTCAACATTGGGTGTTAAAACCCCCAGACGGTATCTAGGAACTTTCCACCGCTGCTAAATACCAAATTGACTATATCGTCAACAAACTGCACGGTATTCCCTGGAATAGCGGTGATGTGAATTACAGCCTGCCCGAATCCCTCATCTCCCGTGCCACAACGCGTGCAGAAACTGTCTACGCAAAGGGGGCAGAAATGAAAATTTTCTAGCCAAATACACGCCCACACCTGTCGTAGATCCGTACGACAGAGGTTGTTAATCTCTGAAAACATTTAAATTGGGCCGCACCATGTGCGTGTCACATAGTTCTATAGGGAATAACTGTTCGGCCTCCATCGTTTGGGGACTTCAAGATTGGATGAATGAAGATTGACACGCACACCATAAGACATGCGCTGAAAACAATCCCGTGATTCCGTTCTGTACGGTCGGGTGTTTTCCCTGCTGATCAACTACCCGCAAGAATAGCGCGACCTGCTGCTTTCGTCATCAACACGGATCCATACATCAAGCCTGGGATGCATTGGGTCACCATCTTTATCTACAAAAACGTCGTGGGAGAATATTTGGACAGCTATTGTTTTCCACCCCGTATAAGGTCACATCTGGCATTTATACGCAAAAACACTTCACACACTTCTCATAGCACGCTACAAGTTCAAAGGATAGCCTCAGACGTTTGCGGCTATTACTGTCTCATGTACCTTCTCTACCACGCCCAGACATAAAAAACCAATGAGCGCACATAAAAAACAAATGAGACAGGAATAAATAAGTTTAGGCTGGAACCAACAAGTGTGGACAAGAACCAGCAAGTTTGGAACTGCGGAAAGGTGGTCAGGGGGCGGGAAGGAAGGGAGGTAATGAACCAACAATTTTCAAACACATACTAACCATGGAAAGGGGGTCAGGAGGGGAGCGGGTCAGGGGAAGGGGGAAAGCCAACTGCCAATCACAGATTGAGGGGCGTAGTCACGTGACCAGCCCTAAGCCAATCAGTGTCGTGGGACAGGTGGGCCCCTCATCTACTCCCGATGTGAGCCATGTTGATTATACGACAATCATGGTTCGATTTGTGGCAATGACAGACGCAAAAGATGTTCAATCAGAGAACACTTCTTGGGTTCCAGGTTAACATCATTCGTCTTTAAAACACCTTTCCCTTTCCACTTGGTTTCACATATACACCAAATATCAATTTTTCATCATTTCCTCTAACAGTTAATTCTCTTTACCACACACTCCTTTCACATTCCACATTACAATAGTTCATATTCTCGCCAGTTTGTCCACCGATGGGCCCTTCAGTTTTAACCTCAGCTGCCCATCATAGCTTTGGTCATCCGAGGCTATTCTTGCACACTTTCTTGAAGTAATTTTAAATAGAGTAGTCCAGATTTCTAGCCTTGATCATACCCGCACCCATTACAGTATTCGCTGCTTATGGTAAGGATGTTGTAATAATATACAATCATTTTATTAGAATAATCTGTTAATATTTTGGCAGTTCCTGAGCGAGCAAGTTTACGGAGCTACTAAACCACTGCAGGAAGAAGATGAGGAGGAAATAAAGGAGGTACAGGAGGAGGAGGAGGAGGAATATTATGACGAAGAGAAAGAAGAGGGAAACAAAGTAAAAGTGCAAAATCTTGTGATCAAGAATAACTATGAAATAATAGGAACTCTACAAGATCCAGACGTAAGTTTACTGTAGTTTATTGCAATGATGATAGTCTCCATCGTTGTTCATGGGTATTTCCAGCCTGGGTGTTTAGTGCCAAACTAAGCAGTATCAGGTGTATTTTATAAAAACTAGGTAAGGTTGTGATTACTCAGTACTATCCAATTAGCTTAATGTGAAGGAGTGAGTTATTCAAATGTGTTTAGTATCTATTCACCTGAGGTTTGAATGAGCAACCACCATGGCCGTAGTCAGGGGGGCGGGGGGGTTCAAACCCACCGCCCCCCCCCCCGA
>CABFWB010003265.1:0-43078 GCA_902151455.1 Timema bartmani | reverse complement strand
GGGGGGGGGGGGGGGGGGGGGAGAGGACAGACAATATAAGATTGCACAAGGTGGCACTTCCTGCTTCCAGGGAAACATTTTTAAAATAATATCTAAAAATAAATACTATTTTTATCAATATTTTATTTTATCACTAAAATATAAAGTTAAGATTGATTATATCTTGTGAAAGTCTATATATGTGAACACCCATTTTAAAATTATAATTTTACTTTATTTTTCTATTGCTATGCTTGGAGTAACTTGATATTCGGAAATACACAAAATGAGGGTCACATGGTATAAGGAGTCACTCTTCCAATAGAGTCGATTGCAGACACTAGGAGGTTGGGGTATACTAAGGGTGATTTTCATTATTTGGTTGTGGGGATTTCCCTGCTAAATTCATTTTTACTCATTGTCCTGACCATTTAGTGTAAATATGTGGCTATACTGGATGGGTGGTAGGACATTGCTTACAAGTAGAAATATAACAACCTTAATTTTAATAATATTCTGCTCACATTTATAATCTATTATGAATATGTTTTATAGTATATTGTATCATTTTATTAAAAACTATGTTTAATGCATTCTCTAATAGTATAAGCTCCCAGAAGGCATTAAAGAAATCGTCACCAACACGTCCGATAGAGAATCTTTTTCCCAAAAACTTGTGAAATGTGGAGCCATTGTGTATGACATCACAAACGATCCTGGTCAGATCTCCGAAGCTTTATGGGCTTTAAAAGGTTTGTACAAAGCTCTTGTGTTTCAGTAGTGACCAGTAGAATTTATATCAGGAACAATACGTTATCATTACTACTTAGATTGTTTGTAATCTAAAAGTTTTGTGGTCTATAATAGATCTATAATATGTATCATGATCTTTATAGACCTAAACATGTAATTGTACTTCGGTAGAAAAAGGAGCAATGTCCAAAATCATCAAATTTGAGTTCTATGCACTAGTCACCTCAAAATCATGAACGCCATCATATAAAAAAGAGCCAGTGTACTTCCACTATTACATTCAAAGCTATGCGCATTCTCAAGAGACCAATGTGATGTGTGCATTAAAATAAGAAAGGGACAATGTGCACATTGATCCCATACCAATGTTTGTTTACCTCAATTTCTATCTTAAATTAAAAAGAAGCAGAATTATTCCTTGGTTGTATATCATTGGCCATTCCTTTCTTATAACTAAAAATGTGAATGCTGTCTGCCCAATGTCACGTGGTAGTCAGATAATCAGCCATTTTCAGGTCTCCATAGTGGGGTAAAGGTGTTGTCCCCCGTTGTTAGCACAGAGTGCATGCCGAAACATGTCATGTCACTCGCTTAGAGGCTTAGCAATGTTTTAAGGAGAGGAACCAAACTTCAGATAAGGAACGTTCTTTAATTAATATTTCGTTAACAGTATAACATCATCTTCTTTCTACTATTTTTTGTCTACACTTCTTTTGTGACATTATAGACTCTATATACAAACAAATTATATACCTAATTCATTTTGACCTTAAAGTTCTGCTTGACAACATATCTGTGATTAGATGAATTTATACGGCTGTTTACACTAGTAGTAAAAAAAACCTTTTAACGCAGACATTAAACTCTTATCATAATCAACTTATTGACCTATGATCTATGTTATGTTAGATTTTTAAATTATTTTTATATTTAATTTTAATGTTTCCATATTTAATTAATTTTAATATGTTTTGCATGTAATTTTCTCATCGTTTATCTCTAAGGTGTGTTTTACGATCTAATTTACTGCCTAAACATTTACTGTCCATCACCTTTAATTTTTCCTTCAAATAAGTGCAATTGTATTAATCCTTGTCACAACTTTTTACCATTTTGAGTGTAATTGTCATTCCTATGATTTGTTTATTTATTCTCTATTGTGTATGACGAGTCCTTGACTTTCATATGCTAATTGTTAACTTTTTAATGTATTAGAACTATACCAATCCTCATAATTGTATAACCATTTTGCTCTTTAACATTTTAAGTATATTTTGTGGCATTCTTAGGGAAGTGGTTATACAAGTTAATTATTTTTCTTGACCTAAAGTTTCTATTCCATAATAAATTAACTCCTATACTCACTTTTAATGTTTCATTGACTAGGAGTTTAACAATCATTCAACTGTTTCACAAGTATACCCTGATTTTGGTTGGAAGAACAGTAGAAAAAATTCAAAAGTATTTCTTTGAAGCCAACATTGATAACATTTCACTTTATTATTTGTGTTATTCTATAGGTATTGAAAATATCTATCAAAAGCGATACCTGCAGATAACATGACTTAATGTATGAATTTATTAAAATTGTTTTAGTAACTTTAGTAACTAACTTCTACTGTTCTTCCTACCAAAATCATACTACGTTCCTTGCAAACCTCATAATACATAGCTATTGCCATAAAACTTGTCAAGGGAGCTATGAAAGGCATGACCTTGTCTGCTGAATCCGTGACTGAGTGGATTGATGCGTTCCCTATAACTTTGCACCTTGCAGACCGCATGGACAATATTTACTGTGCTGATCCATCACGTCAATCTGTACAGAAACAACCCACTAAGTAACTGAAACACAGGTGTGTCTTGGATGCGGAATATCACGATCGTATTGCTGCAGAGTCAACAAGTACCATCATCCATTGGAAGATAGTCAACCTCATTTGTACAATCTAGTACACAAGAGAAGTTGCCACCAATGAGGTGAATTTGGTTGATTAATTGACAATAGGAGAATAGTTGACAAACAACTACTTTTAAAGCCTCCCTAATTGGTTTCATTCCCCTATAAGTAGTTCCATCAAGACAATGGACCTTTTAACCTTTAAAGAAGAAGAAGAAGAAGAAGAAAGCAAAATGCTGCAAAGTATTGCCAGTCGTCAATATGGAAAATATTTCTTTTTCGACTAATGATGATTGATCAATGACAAAACGGGGACTTTAATTACTCTTTGCTTATGAGCTTTGTTCAGCACCTCCTTCGCTCATTGATGCACAGGCTGTCCCAGGACCCAGGTCAAACGACTTGGTGTGATGGATATTTCACGCCTGATATTGTCATTGTTGACATTTCACAATTGCTCTGCCATATTGTTTGGCCGCATCATGGCACTCCATCCGATCTCATCACCTCGATCCAGGCTAGTTTGAGTCGCTATCCTGATACCAATAAAGTTGACAAATACAAAGAAGTATAGGCCATGAAATAATAGGCCGATCTGGTGAAATTGTAATCGATTATGATCTCACCGTCACCAGCCCTCTTCCAAAAAGGAATGCAATAATGAATAGCAGCGCAAAAAAAACAAACAAAAAAAACTAGCAAGTGTTTTGGGTTCATTCAGTCTTGAAGAAAATGTCAAGGTTGAAACTCATGATGATGCTACCTTTAGTCATGATGAGGTGCACGTATCCATTATATGTTGTGTCCTTGACGCTTCAAGCCGTGATAAAGGTGTTGTGGGTGACGACATAGATGTGTTTGCTCTAACTGTCTATTGGGTATATTGGGAACATTTGGATTTCAGAGTGCAGATGGAGCGGTGGGATGGAACGGTGCTAGATATCAATGGCACCTGGGCTAAGCATGGACCAAAATGTCTGCAGTTACTTGGCATGCATGCCCTCGGTGGCTGTGACACGACCTCGTATCCATTCAGTAAAGGCTAGGCAACTGCGCTGAAAACGTTGCTTGCAGGGGAATTTAACGGGTTAGATGATGTGCTGGGAGAAGTTGACGCTACATCTGAGGATCTAATGGAGGCTGCTACTGACTGCTTTACCACCTTATATGGTTAATCGCCAGAGATATCGCTGGAGTCGGCTAGATTCAAACTCTTCACTAACAAAAAGAAAAGTAAAAACATCATGGCCTTACCTCCAACATCCCCCAACATGTTACATCATGTTCTTCGGGCCCATCTTCAGGGAATGCTGTGAAAATCTTGCAACCTGCGTGCGCTCTCAGATGAATCGGATGATATAACTCAATTCGGGTTGAATTTAGGTAGTGGAATCCCAACTCCTGTTACTGCTAATGGTGACACAGCTCCAATAGAGCTCATTGATACACTTTGTAAGGCAAAAGGCAAGACGTGTAGCAGTGAGGCTTGCACAATTCACAACTAACGTATTTCGCGCACATCAAATTGTTACTGCTCCAGCAAAGAAGGATGTTTAAATCCATTCACTAACAGAGTAAAATCTGTAGCAACGAACAAAGGTTATTCAGCAGGTGGGGTTGATCAAGACAAGTCCTAAGATATGGACCAGGATGATGATGTTGATTCTCCTGAGGATGAGGATTATCATGAAGATTGCAATCAGGATGGATCTGCTGGATCCGATATATTGAATGATGAGTGACAGTAAATGTATTATTAATATTATTATTATTTACTATAACACATACTGATTTTGTGTTAATATAATTCTCTAACCCCCCCTTATTGCACTCTTATACCAAAAATAACAATCAGGTTGATTACAAGAGAGTTTTATTTTTATTCAACGAATGACAATACTCAAAGAGAGAGAGTGAAACATGCCTAGCGTTAGATGCTGAAATCATACACAATGGCCATTACAAAAAACAATATCATAATAAAAACCTGGGGCACGACCCCGAGCTTAAAGATGGCCAACAAAAGAATCAAAATACATTTATAGTTAAATTGACCTTCGTACAAATCTGTTCAGAATAATTATAATGACGAAGACAGAAATAATAACCTACAGGCTTAGGTACTACCATAAGGGAATCAGCTCGCCTCCACCAGCGACTCTCAATTTTCTAAAGCAATTGGTAAGGTGCCCTAGATAAAAGTTTATCTTAACAGCCTTTCTAAGGTGCAATAGAAATATACAACAAAGGTGCATTATAGAAAGATTTACTATAGTTGAGTAACCTAACAACTAACAAAGCTAGCAGACCAAACACGCGGGCTCGCGACCCCTGGTTTGACCAACAAAGTATAAATCTGTAATAAATTAAATTCTCGATAGTAACAAGTAACACAATTATTAAACATGATGTTACTAAAGTACCAAAAGGGTATAATTCAATAAATATATAGGTAAACAAAGGTTGAATCATTAATGCCAAACGGAATTTTGAAACAGACAAACTAAACTTATCAAACACTAAAGTGTCTCACCTAGAGAATGTAGTGAAATGGGCTATAGAGTCCTGCCATTGTATACACACGATAATAACCACGTGCTCTCAAAGCACGTTAAGCAAGGATGGGAAGAGGGGCAAGGGGAGTGCACTGTTCTGGAACTCGCTCACTCACTCTCGGCTTAATTCAAACCACGAGCCGTACAATAGAACCATTACTATCACAACACTCTTGTCTGCGCGCACGGATCTGCGCATGTCGACTGTCTCTTGTTTTTTCTTTGGGCGAGGCACACTTAGGGGCGGACACCAAACCACGGTCTCTCAGTTCACTCGGATATTAGCCGTGCTGCGATGTGTATGTTGTGTGGAGCCTTTGTCAAGACGAGCCAAATGGGGGCAGAATCTGTGAGCCAAACAATCCTTTTCTTTGCATGTTGTAACAAGGTTACAATTCAAATTAAAAAAAAAATATTTTAAACTCAATATTATTCAAACGCAATATGCCATTCATAGGCGTTTTTTTTATTCGTAATAGTGTATAACATGTATATTATACTTATTAGGGCGGCCAACTTATGATATAGCTGCTATGTTTTTTTTGTTCGTAAATGATGTAAAATGAAATCCCTGATGAAAAACTGAATGGATTTAAAACAAAAAATGACTTTCTAGGTGCATTACAGGCCAAGATAATTAAATTTACACTATTTTAGGCGGCCATCTGGGATTTATGGATTTTTCTGTAGTGGCCCAATATTGTCGACTCTACAACCGAGTTGAATTGGTTCAAGGACCCCTTGGGACTACAAATCAATCGTAAAAGCTTATAGGATAAAATATTTCTAGGTTCGGTGGACAACACATAGGAATGACAAATCTATTATTATTTATTAAATGCATCATGTTTGTCAAGCGTAGGCACATCCCTATCTGTTGCCTCAGCGAGATTATCCCTAGCCTGCTAGTTTCTATGTTTATGTGGAGGGAGAGGGCAATTGTTTGTTGCAGCTCTCCAACATCATCTAGACAATATGTGGAGTGAGAGAGCCATTGTTTGTTGCAGCTTCTCCAACATCATCTAGACAATATGTGGAATGAGAGAGCCATTGTTTGTTGCAGCTCTCCAACATCATCTAGACAATATGAAACATGACACACCAAAGGCTTACAATAATCTAAAAGAAACCAGACACTTCATCTTGATTTCAACAATGATGACATGGGCTCTAACCAAACCTATTGATCCAGTAAGTTCCCAAGACACGTTGGACCATCGTCTGTCTGAAACCACTCTACCCGTTACTAACACAAAACAATGAATGAAGACTTGGGATATAATGCTATTTTACTAGTTTTTCACTTTATAATACATGAATAGTATCAGTCGTCTAAACTAGTTAATTTAACAACAATAGATTTAAGAACTAGCTTTCTTCACTCGAGTAATAAAAGTATAATTAAATTACCATACCATAGTTTAAGTGGAGTGGTAGTAAAATCCTCTGTAAACCTCACAAGTTTTACCCTAGTTCCATACCTGTCATATAAACAAGTTAATAATATAGGCCTATATGCTAAACATTAATGAAAATAATTTATAAAATAAATAATATTATATTGAGAGTGCATAAATAAATGTTAAGTATCAAGTTAAATAGCATTAAATTTGTTAATATTTATGAAGTGAAATTAGTACATACGCTGGACGCGTGTGTCATCAATTCACCACCCATTTTGAACAGTGTTTTCCCTGATGCCCTCACGAGGTGTTTATGTGTGATCCGCGAAAGGACAGTGTTAATGTGCGTAGCCCAATGCCCGTTGCTTTCATCAATTGTGGATTAAATTTGTTCTTATAATCTTTGAACATTATTTTAGTGCCAGAATTCTTACATAATGTCAAAAGTGAAGGATATATAAGAAGAAATTGTGCCGATAGTTAGCTAATTAGGGCCAAGTGTAGTGTCAGTGTAGTTAAACCTGAGCTGTTTTTGTTTGAAAATTGTTCTGACCAAACATGAACCTGAATGGAAGCAAGATTTTAAAATATTCTTGAGAGTTAGTGAAGAAAATAATGAAGATGATAAAATCAAGGTGGATCTGTTCCTCATTGATATCGGGAAAAAGGTTTTTACTAGTTTAATCCATTTTGTAAGATGAAGGTAGTGCTGCTTAGGATGACGCTACGAATAAGTTTGACTAACATTGTACCCCATCAGTTAAAATAATCATTGATAGTCAAAAATATCTCAAAATAAATCATGTGGAACGCCAATCCTTCGGGTAATTCTCAACAGAATAACGTATGTGAGTACACATGTGTGAATACAAAAAACTAACAGATTCGATAATCAGAGACAAAATTTGTAATCCTCTCTTTGGTAACCGCTAACGAGAGCTGCTATTGAGAGAAATAAATATTAAATTAAACAGAACTATCACCTTATGTCAAACTTTTGAATCAAGTAAACAAAACTTATCAGTAATTGTTTAACTCTCTCTTGCTAAGCCATGTCAGCAAACATAAAAGATACTAAGTTGAATTCCTGTATAAATCAGCATTATTCTGGCCACGCTCCTGCATATTCATTAAAAAGATTTGACTGCTATTGCTGTGGTTATCAGGATACAATACGTTTGTACTCAGCGTTCAGAAAAAATATGCCGGAATTCAACAACTGAATCACTTTGTAAAATTCTGCTTTTGATTTTTTTTTTAAAGTCACGTGCTCTAAGTTTATTCAAATGATCCCTATAATACAATTAAACGGATACCAACTGATGCTCTTGGTGACTTGGACGAGCTTATTGATCTATAATCTTTTGCAGTCTATTTAATTTATATATCTTTAGATGTTCCTAAGTCACCAGTGGACAAAGTTGAGTTTGACGATAAAACAGCATGACTTGAACCTATATAATATAGTCAAGGTAGTGTTGAGATTGATTTTGGTGCCTCTATAAATATTTTACCTCCGAGGGAATTCAATGGAATTGGTTGTTGGAAATGTCAGCTTGAGTCTTCAAATTTAATCTAAAATCTTATGCAAATCAACTATTTAGAACCCCTGCTAAGGGAACTGGTAAACTTGAATGCCTTCAACGGTACAATCACAGATAATTCATAAAATTTGTATATATGCAGATGTTGAAGCTGTCTCAAATTTAGGAATAATTACATCCACAAATCTGGGTCTCATACAAAGATTAATGCCAGTTGAGTCGATTAATAGAAAGGAGTAAAATCAGATAATTAACCAGTACAGTGGCCTTTTCAAAGGCTTGTGTAATATCCCAGGAAAATATCAAATTAATTTGACACCTAATTACAACCCAGTGATTTACCCATTTAGTAGGATTCTTCTAGCGTTTCATAACCATCCGAGGGCAAGGCCTATAGAAATTGAAACAACTGGAGTAATTGGCAAGGTGTTTCAATCCAATGGTCATAATGGAGAAGTATCATGGAGATCTTCCCCCATGTTTAGACACGAGGGACATCAACAAAGGCCTTCAAGGAGAACATGCAATAATTCTATCCCCTGATGAAATTCTGAATAGATTCAATAACTGAAACGTCTTCTCTATTGTTGACATGAGAAATGGGATTTTGCACATTGCTCTAGCAGAGCCAAGGGCCAAACTTTTCCCCTTATCAATATCTTTTGGCTATTATAGGTTCAAGCGTATGCCTTTTGACCTGTCAACAGCACTAGAGATTTTCATAAAAAGGTTGCAGTAAATTTTCACGGAACTAAAAGGAGTGGTCATATATTTTGATTTTTGATGATGCCATAATTTCAGGAAAAGACTGCCATAAACTTTACAAGAATCTGAAATATGTCTTTGACAGGATGCGACAGAATATAATTCGACTTAAAGTGAAGAAATTAAAGTTTTTGCAGAAAATGGTCGAATTTGTGCGGTTTAAGGTCTTTGAAAAGGGCTTAGACGATACTAATAGACACAACAGTCAGTTTAAATCCTTTAATATCCTCAATAAAGAAAGAAGTTGCTCCATTTACTCGGGCCTGCCAAATATCTTAATAGATTTATTCCACATACCTCTTAGAGAACTGACAAAAAATATTATCCCTGGTTTTAGGAAATGAAGCATGAAAATAAATTCATCTTGATCAAAAAATTGATCACAACAACACCAGTTTTGCATTCTTTGGTCACTGGCTGCCAATTACACTACAATGTGACGTGTCAAGTTATGGGTTGGATGCGTGTATTCTACATAATAGACATCCTGTGGCTTATCCTTAAAGAACAATAACTAGGTTTGAGAAATTGTACCTAAAAATAAAAAAGAAGCATTCACCATGTTGTATGACTGTGAATAATTTCATTATTACATGTATGATCATCCATTCAAGGTGGAATCCAAACACAAGCCCCAGCAGTCAATTTTGCAAAGATAAATGTGCAAGATTTCTGACAGACTCAGGTGGATTAGACTTTATGTGAGATACACTCGATGCAATCAATTATTTCTGGCTAATTTTCTGTCTCTGAAACACTCAACCATAGTCAGTGGGTATGCCAATGAAGATAAGTTTATTTACTCGGTTATCTCTGTTTTGGTGATCTACAAATAATGGCTTAGCTGCCTTCAAGATGAGTCCAAAAAGTATCCCGTGTTGGGCCTGTTTTACCAGAAAGTGTCCAAGATGATTTTTGGATAAACTGTAGCCCTATTTGTCTATATCTCACTTCATATATGAAGATACAGGAATTGTGCTGGTACAAGATAAAATTAAAATACATCATAATCTCCAAAGAAAAGTGCTTCACGAAATTCATAGCAATAGCCACCTGGGAATTGAGAAATTCAAGACCAAAGCAAGACAGTATTTCTATATGTATAATTTGACTGGGGATAAGGAGTTGTTCATTAAATCTTATGGAATATTATGTGCCGAATATGCAAATACTAATCAGTGAGAACCATTGATTGTATTTCCTCTGTTTAGTCACCCTTTGCAGCAGTTAGCCATAATTTTCAAACAAGGGACTATTTAATTATTTGTAACAGCTATTATAAGTTGTTTGAGCTAGACTGGATTCCAGATAAAATGGCTTCAGCCTTGATCAAAATTTTCATATTGAAATAAGCGAGGCATTAACTTCCAGGAATTTGTGATAACGTACCATATTAAAGTAAGCAATTCAAGGAATTTGCATGAGAGTATGGATTTGAAGTTATATACTCTCCAGTCGGCAGTCTTACAAATTTAAGGTCAAATGGTCTAGCTGAAAAGACCATTTGAAAAACAAAAATCCTTTTAGAAATAATAGTAACGTCGAAATTGCACTGTTGGACTATATTGATAGTAAAATAGTAGCTCCCCTTCATTATAAATAATAAACAAGGAGTTAACAAGAATATAGATGTATTTCATTAAGTAACAATATAAATAATACAAGCTACAAAACATAGTAGATTAGTGGTAGACTGATAGCGTCTTAGCTTGTAGAAAAATTCCTATGATGAACATAAATGGACTTCAGCTCAATGTTTGGTATGGTCAACTAGAAAATCAGAATATAAGCCCTAATGTCCAAGCAAAGCACTATAAATATCAATGTAAACAAAACTCCGGAAAGTTCAAGCAAACCAAACTAACATCAGAATAATAGTTAGTAAACAAAGGTGATTCTAATAAAGGAAAACATTATCAACCCTACAAAATAGTGGCAGAAATGTCAATTACTCAGAAAGTAAGTATGGATTTATGAAAATATACAAATATTAGAAATTTAAGTACCCTGCAATCTATCGTGGTGACAAGTTAAGTTTAAAAGGAATATGCCCGATAGGCATAGCCATGCGCAAGATGGCCGTATCCCACATGACTGCGCTAAGTAACAAAAATCCCTCAAGCAACTAAACAGAACTACATTAACGTTCGGGTAAAAGTACCACGAGAGACAAATTTACAAAAATAGAACTTGGCTTAACTCTAGCCAAATGCCAGAAAATTTTACTCTATCCTAGCATTTTAAAGTTAATAATTCCAAACAAATAATTTTGAATCGATGAAATTAATTATCCCAAAGAAGAATGTAGAAAAAAGAAATATATCGAGACGCTATCAGGAATCGTCGCTTACCCCGTCCAAAGGTAGTGATGCAATGAGTAACCATATTTGCAAAACACAGACTAATATAATACAAACGCCTGATCACATGTTCAGAGAGAGAGAAGGAGAGAGAAGGGGGGAGATAGATTAAGAGAGATGAGTTCGGGAAAGACGTAGAAAATACTAGAATGCTCTACTAGAACGTGGAAAGAAGTATAAAGAGGGAAGAGCGAGGTTGCACGGAAAATAAAGTTTACGTAGCGGCCGTCACATGTTTTTGGGCGTGAACTTCTTTACTTGCTGGATGTTGGCTCAAAGCCTCGTTCCAGAAGTTTAGGAAGTGTATGTGTGGGTGGTGGTGGCTGCCAGCGTGTGTAAGTATGAGTCCAAATGGGATGGAGTTTGTTACACCATTCAATTGTTTCGTTACTTGTAACGTGTACCACGATCATGTCACTTGGTCTTTCTCCAACACAATTGTTGTACGGGAGGATACTTTGAGATAGGTTACCACTGTCATTCTTCATAGCAGGATATAGCCCCTCAGTAGAACCGAAGATACAAGAGAGAATAGTAAAAGCATCGCTGGACTCACAGAAATTATATGACGAAGGTACTACAACATTGGCTCCCTTATTTGAGGGTCAAAGAGTGAGAGCTCAAACCAATTGCAATACTTTATCTCCTGCAGCATTAGTAATGAAGAGATCCACAACCTCGGACCAATTTGGCTAATACACCAACCGAAACATCACGTCAAAACCACCATCACTTGGGTCCTTGGCACACACATCCCAATAAGATTGTTGCACACCCATTGAGTGGTATGTTCGCAGTACTCTATTGATGATAGACGAGTCCAAGCAGCACGCGCATCTGGTGGCTGAAGAACCAGAGGTGCCCTGAGCCGAAGAATCACTTGTAAGATGTTCTCTGCTTCAGATAAGTCGTGAAAATGCCGGAAGAGCTCCCGAATGGCCAAAAGAGCATGATACCTCTGAAGGAATAGAATAAGTGGGAAGGGCTTATGATTTATGAAGTGAAATTGAGCTTAGGCCAGACCCATATGTCTTCAACTCTCCAACAATTTTGACTAGTGTTTTCCCTTATTTCCATATGAGGCTGTTAGTGCATGATCGGTTAAAGATCGTTGTTATTGTGCGAAGCCCAATGCTAACTATTTTCATTAATTGTAGGTTAAAGTTATTATTATAAACTGTGAACATCACTATGATTCCAGAATTATTACAATAGTAATAAAGTTTTATAGAGTTGGCTTTTCTGATAAAAATAAACAAAATACTTTGAAAATATCATGAGTATTAAAATTAATTTATGAACTTAGCATTTAATTTTAACTAAAATTGAGAGGCAATCATGTTTTGAGCCTTTAATAGTATTTCTTTATTTAGTATTAGCTTGTCATGAGAGAAACTTATCTTAACCAAAATAATATAATATAAATTCAAGGTGTGGGTCATATTCCTGTTCATGTTGTTGTGAACATGTTTAGGATGAACCAGAGTTGCCATTCACCGAAGAGGATTACCGTAGGAGGAAGCCACACCCCAACTTTAAGGAGCACATAAATCTGGAGAAAGAAGTGATTAAAACAGGGAACAAAGTAAGTAAGCATGATAACATGATTTTGATAATTATCTACGTGTTTCCTGTGAATAATCACATTAAAACTTTACACATTTAATAATAAAAGAACATGGGAAGATCTCTTAACATATTAGGTGAATTTTCTTTAACTTGATTTTGAAAATTTTGGTATTATCGAGTTCTATCGAACAAGTTCAAGTATGAATTCAATTTTGAGCTATATTTTATAAACAAATATGACAATATAAGGATATTAGATTCAACATTGGCTTTTACTAGCAAGCCCTTAATTAAATATTAAAAACAAATATATAATATTGTTACAATTTTTTTTCTCGATATACTGACACAATTTGATGGATTGCTTCGGAAGCGAGTCGAGAGTGGGTTGGTGCTTCGTGAAAATAACGAGTTGTAGCAAAGAAATAAAATAATTGACTAAAACTTTGTTTCGTCAAATTTAAAGAACAAAGATTAATTATCGGGTAAAACAAATATTTGTTATAAGTATAGGGGAAAGGGTGCTACTACCACAAAGAGTGTCGCTGGAAGGGATGCAGCCGAAATATGTAAGCTGTCAATAATCCTGTCATTAAACCTTTCACCTCCTCCCACCTCACCCACTCATCTCAGTAGTTGGGATGGCCAGATAAAACACAACGCTTATTGGCCGGATTTGGTCACGTAACCACGCCCTCTCGGTCTCTGATTGGCTGTTGGCTTTCCCCCTCACCCCCTTCCCCCTGAACCCTTCCCCAAACCCCTCCCCTGACCCCTTTCCAGTGTTCCAAGCATGTTGGTTCTTGTTCCATTGTTTTTATGTGTGATCAATGGTTTTTTATATTGGTTTATTATGTGTGATCTTTTTTTTTATGCCTGGGTAGGATTGGAACGGACGTTGGAGTTTATTTTTTATTTATTGTCATGCGGTCAATGACGTCGGGTGTGGTAACACACAGCACGAACATCTCCCGATGGCAGCGTAGCGTAAAATGCGACCAGCTGGCAGCTGCTTGCCGGCCTTTCACTTCCCGGAACACACAGCACGAACCTTTCCCAACGACCGCTTAGCGTAGAGTGTGAGAAATGGTTCCCCTGCCCTGAGACCCCTTTCCCTTCCCCTCACTCTCACCTCCATCAAGGCATGTGTCACAACCCCTATGTGGTAATGGGGTTTCCCTGTGTCGCAACCCGCTATGTGGTAATGGGTTTTCCCTGATGACTGGCACCAGTTTGGTGGTTTGACAAGACGAGACGAGAAAAGAATAGATCACGACCCTGAATGATGTCGCAATGGGTTTTCCCTGTTGACTGGCGCCAGTTTGGCGGCTCGACAAGACGAGTCGAGACAGGAATAGATCGTGACCTTGAAAACATGAGCTAGCTCATTGACCCTGGTAACCCTCCCCCCTACAATGGGTTTCCCCGATAACGTCATCACACTATCGCAACCCCTGATAGCTGGCGCCAGTTTGGCGGCTTGACAAGACAAGTAAAGACAAGAATATATAACGACCCTGAATGATGTCGTAATCCCCCACCCCTGTGTGGTAATGGGTTTTTCCCCGCAAGCATTGACACAGCTCTGGCCTTGGAATGCTCAGCTAGGGGCATCTATCCCCCACTACAAAAGTCTACTAAAATTGGTTGTATGGTATCGTCCGTCGACATGCGCGGATGTAGGTATCAGCCATGGGGATGATTAAGAAAATGTTCTGGAGGGAGAAATACCTACAGTTTACACGACAGGGATTCTATTTCCCCCACCAGAATTAGATGAGCCTGACATTTACACGGCGTGCACACAGGGGTTCGAACCTCAATATCTTTAGCACAGTTAATGTCTGTTAGAACGGTCATACTTCCGGCAATCCTGCCATTTTGCTGGTCGACCAGATTTTTCTAGACCAGGTAGAATGTGTACCCGCATTTGCTTCAAACGTTGATCACTCTGTCACCGGCCGTCTAGGGACGCCTTAGACCATGCGACCTTCGATGCAAGTATACAAATTTAGATGGCTTGCACACCAAGATTCGAACCTTGATATCTTTAGCACGGCTAATGTCTGTTAGAACAGTCGTATTCCCTGCACCCCACCATTTTCAAGGTCAACCAGATTTTTCTAGACCAGGTAGAATGTGTAGCCGCATTTACTTCAAACGTCGATCACTCTGTTATCAGCCGTCTAGTGACGCCTTAGACGATGCAACCATCGATGTATGTATATAAAAATTATTATAAAATGCATTGTGATGGTATATTGCTACCCAAGGATAAAGTGAAAAAAAGAAACAGCCGTTTTATTCCTTGAGCCACTTATAACAACAGAAAAAATTATTTCATGTTCTCATCTATATTTTGTCATGTGAGGAATACCAGGCCTCTACCGTGGTTCGGATTCCAGGCTAAACTGTAGTTCTTCCCTTTAATCTTCACAATCACCCTACCATTACACATTAGCGTAAGTGCGTATAGCCCAAACGGGTAGTAAGACGCGGTGCTAATAATAATATATAACTCTTACATTAATTCATAAGTAATATCGAATTTAATGTTCGCAACTATATTTTGACGAAATAATATATAACTTCATAAATTCATAAGTAATATCATGGTTGAGGAAGATATAAAATATACCTGCATTTGTGTGAAGGCCGAGTGACACGGTCGACCTAGATTCATTCCCCCCTACCTCCCTGCTAATAGCCACGAAGTTAAGCTTATCGGTATTTAGAACTGCGTCTTACTACCCGTCAGGGGCACAAACTGTGGACGATGAGGGAGGGAACTAGCCGCAGTACACACGCACGACAGGGATTCGAACTAAGCTCTTCAACCAGGCGTGAGATAAAAACTGATTCTGAGCACTGTCTCACCGAACTACAGTCCCCAACTAGAAAAGCCACTAGATCTAATTTCATGTATTCATAGTCAATACAAGTGATCTGCAGCAACCTATTTTGATATACTATCAATATCTATAAAATATCACCGAGACTGTAATATTATTTTATAGATGTTGGCTGAAAAAAGTCTCTTTGTATAAAAAAATAGACTCTAAAACAATTGTTTTTACTCAGCGCTTTTACTACCGGTTCCGGTTTTACTACCCTTATTCCCCTTAGTGTGAGCCTGATGACTTGAGGCCGCGACCACCGATGTATAAAATATATTTAACTATGAGAGGCTGAAATTATAAACAAAATTGTCAGTGCCGGCATGGGCTCAAACTAGAGTCCATTAATGACCGCGGATATCGACTTAAATTAAGGTCGCCCTCACGCGTTATAGCCGCGGGGGTTGTAGGATGAGGGGGAGGGAGGGTGCCGATCAGTGGAGAAGTCCCTTGTCCGTCCTGTGGCACCGAACCAGTGACCCACCTTCCTAAACCACGGCCATACAGATTAGCATGAGTTTGATATCTATTACTCTTTTTTAGCACCGCGTATTACTAACCTTTCGGGTTCGCTTAAGTACTATTTACGCTAATGGACTAGGAATTGGAAAGGTTGCATTTAGAAAAGGTGAACCCGCATTTGCACGTGGAGGGAGAGTGGAAAACCACCCCCAGTTCACCCAACCGAGATTCGAACCTCGATCTCCCCCGTCCTCGGTAGTCTAGCTCAACACGAATCTGGCGCGTTAGCCAATTGCGCCACTGAGGCGGGTATCTATCACTATGCACTCTTTTTAGAAAGTTAACAATCTTTACAAGGCTGGCTCTTCTCTATGTACACTTCAACCAAACCAAATATGACAACAGATTGAAAGAAGAAGCAGAACCGTGAGTCCAGCTGGATTCAAGTAAGAGAGAAAAATTTGAATTTTAAATTCATGGTTTGTTGATATTTCCAAACCTCTCGTAACCAAGGAGAATTAAGGGGAAGATTTATAAATTAAGAGTTAATATATTTGAATAATTTTTACAAATTTAAAACACAAGTGTAACCACACTACCAGTCGGCTATTTCGACACTGCTTCACTCGCTGATAGATATCGTGATGGTATATAGCTTACCCTTTATTCTTAAAGTACAAGAGTACAAAAGAAATGATCCTACAGCAAACTTATATTTCCTACGGTCGTGATTACAGCAAACCTATATTTCCTAGCACAAGGATCTGTATAAAACTGCCGTGATCACAGCAAACATATTTCCTTACACAAAGATCTGATTAAACGGTCGTGATTATAGCAAACCTATATTTCCTAGTACAATGATCTGTATAAAACTGCCATGATCACAGCAAACCTATATTTCTTAGCACAAGGATCTGACTAAACGGTCGTGATTACAGCAAACTTATATTTCCTAGCACAAGGATCTGTATAAAACGGTCGTGATTGCAACTGCTCTGACGTACGGCGCGGAAGAAGATGTCCTGCACTTCCTATTCAAGATGGCGTGGGACAATGAACCGTTTCTTCCAATCTTCGCCTCTGGTCAGAATAAGCTGCCCCTTGTGCACATCAAGGACTTGACGAGGTGAGTTTGGCTCCGTGTTTCTGCTTCAAAGTTAAATAGTTTGTCTAGAATATGTTATACTCCTAATACCTTATTTAATAAGATGAGTGTCATTTAAAAAATTCTAAGCGTATCTACCTTAAACAAAATTGTTTCTTCAAGTTCTCACTTTTTATGAAACACCACTCAAGGCCACTGAGCTGTGCCTGATTATTCCAGCACCAGCTTCAAATTATGATACAATATGGACAACAATAATGAGATGTCAACTAATAACAAAACATATGGGCCAAAAGAACACCGTCATAACTTTTGACCTGGCACTCTACTGTAATGCGAATGAATTGGTGTGATCCAATAAAGAAGAAGCCAATAGAATAATCATTCGAATTGGTTTATTTGTCAGCAATTGGACAGCAGTTTTCTGGCTCTGGTCTTGATTACTGTTGGAAGGAATGTGGGCTCTACTCAGATAGTACTACATCAAACATTCTGAAAGATAAAATCTAGAATCTTGCTATTAAAGCCCATAAGATTACTTTTGAGGCCATTTGGCATGTGCTGATAAAAGAATTTGTAATTTGTTTGAACAATAAATAATCTGGACTTGAGTATGAACAAGTTGAGCAATATTCATTCCAAACTGCAGCTGCTTTTGTAAATGGAAATTTCAGACAAGTGAGAAGTGCTTTTAAACATATAAAATGCTATCTCCCAGGATTTGTAGCTAAGCCGCAAGAATGTGTTGTTAAGCATTCAAGTCAGTGGACACTCCAATACGGGTTGAGCTATTTAGAAGCAGTACATATATTATTAACTTTCATAAGAGCCGAACTAGAGGGTATTTAGTACAAACACTTAGAAGCCTTTGAAAATGTGCTACCATTGATTGCAGCATACATTCATACAAACTACACTAGATAGGGTCTAATCTACTTGCAGTGCTTGAAGACATTACCTGATACTGCCCCCAAAGTGTATGCAGAGTTTGTAGGCAGACACTTTGGTGTCAAACGGAATTAACACCTATTTGTTAAAATTCCAACCAATCAAGCAATCGAACACATCAATTCAAAGTTTGCGAGATCATTGGTGGATTGGTTAACATAACTTGAAATGATTATGTTAAACAAAGATGGGAACTAAGCTACAAGAAGAGAGGGGACTTAATTGAAATGGTTCATCAGTTTCTCGACATTCACACTGGAACACAATTCAGCCACAATGAGCAACATCAAATTCGATTGAAGAGAGATTTTTATGATGTTAAATTAGTTAAGGAACAATTTGAGCGAGTTCATCTATTCCGTGATGCCAGTGATGGTTTAGTAAAAATATCAACGGGAGACATAGTCCCGGATTCTACTGCACGTGACATCTATGGTGCTGTAAAAAATGGCAAAAAAAATCATTCCTACAATTATTGAGACTCGTATTCATCCTGAATCATCAATCAGTCTTTTAAACACTATTCCAAAAACAAAACAGAAAACACTCAGAGCCATCACAGTAGTGCCCCGTGATGTGAAGAGAAATTAACACGTACTGTCAGAAAAATTGGTCAATCAACGATTACTTATGTATGTTGCAAGAGCTCCAAGTGTCGATATTACTTTTATTTTGCAACATAAGTTGTTTGATTACCGCTCTTCTGTTTTTAGACCAGATGGTTCACTTATTTTTGGCCCCAAATCTGTACCATTACAACTATTAGCCCCAAATAAAACAGCTGAAGACAAACATCATGGCAAAGAGGCTATTATCATTGATGGAATGGCTCTTGCCCAACGAATTGGAAGAGAGATAATGGGAACAACTTTGGGTGAATTAGCAGATACTTTCACACATCATGTGTTTGCCAACTATGGAGAAGCATGTAACATAATTGATGTTTTTTGTACTTGTTCTATTATTATGGAATAATTTAGCACCAAATATGTGGATGAAGCGGAGTAACCCAAGTTGGAGAATACCAATCCATGAGATTGTTTCTGAATTGCCTCAAGGTGTGAGATCATCTTTGCTAGCTTTACACAGCCTCACGGGATGTGACACAACAACCCAAATTGGCAGGTATGACAAACATTCAGCTTGGAAGGTGTACAAGAAAAACTATGAAATGCTTTCCTCACTTGAACTGAGAAATGAAGTGGACCTTGAGGTATACGAACAAATTGAAAAATTTATAGTTCTCGTGTATCAGCTGACGTCTACTACTGTACCAAATGTGTTGGACCCGAAAGTTAAGCTCTTTCACCAGGGAAAGTACATTGAGCAGTTACTTCCAACACAAGATGCAATTCACCACCATATAAATCGAGTGAACTATCACATTTTTGTTTGGAAACGAGCTCTTCAACAGAATCAAGACCTTATAAGCCCAACAAAATGTGGTTGGACCTGGAGAAGGAAGCTACATCCCTATTATGACTACCCTAACTCCAATTACAAAGGATTATCTTCGCATCACAAGCTGCAAATGCAAAAAGTTATTCCGAATATCTTCATGTTCATGCAGATCTGCAAACATGCCTTGCTCTCCTGGATGTAGCTGCTACAACAGTGTTTGCTACAACAGCTCTGCACGAGATGAGACAGACAGATTCGAAAACACAAGCCAGTGAGTGATGTAGACATTTAAATAATTTTAGTGAAATAGTGCGTCTATTATCCTTAATGTAATACATTTGCTATATAAAAAAATTTGAAAGTAATAACGTTTATCAAAATAACGATGAAAGCATTTAATTCACTACTATGCAATACTACGTAATAATAATATCATCTGTAATAGGTTAAGAATAATATAATATTGCTGGGCGAGAAAAATATTCTTTAAGTCATTACTAAAGCTATGTTGAACTTGCATGACAATAAAATATTTTCCCAATTTACAATCGTCATGGCCTTTAATTTAATACCCAACATGATTACATTTGGTTTAGACCAACTTTCCTTAAATAAACAAACACATGCGAACCAAACTTGAACCTCGTGCTTGAAATAAGACTTAATTTGAAGTTATACATATTCAAATAAGTCGATCCCAAGATTAGACACATCAGTGCTTAATATTAGCTCCAAAAATATGTTTTTATAATTTTCCGGGATAACCGTTGGATATATGCAAAAATGTTTTACTAACAAAAGAAATAAGAGTAAAATTATGTTTCATACGAAAAATACTAAATTAAAATCCGATCACATAGAAGAGAGATATGGCTTGAATAAGAAATCTATGGCCTCCATCTTTGATCCTTACTGACCGATTAATTTCCTGACTATATTCTTTTCGTAATTTCCAATCTAATATTGTTATCGCTAGTTAAAATTGTTCCTAAATATTTGAATTCATTAACCCTATCAAATGATATGTTGTTCGAAGTAATCTCTAAATTATCGTCCCCAATCTGTATTTTCAGCGTTCACTTCTAAACCTATCTCCTTACTAGCCTCTAATCAATTTCTGCATTTCTTACAACAGCTTCCTTACTATTACCTAACAAAGCTAAATCATATTAATATCCCAATAGCTGTACTGTATTGTTTAATGTCAACACTTCCCTAATCTCTGCATTACTCTAATAACAGATTCTCTAACATTACTCTAATAACTAGATTAAAGAAAAATGGGGAAAGTGCATCTCCTTGTTTCAATCCAATATGTATTTCGAAATATTCTGATAGATGAGATACAACCCGGACCCTCCCACGCGTATCTCTCTAAAATACCTCAATTAGATTGACCAGTTCTTTGAATATTCCAAACTTAACTAAAATGTCATCTAATTTTTTTCCTTTTAACTGAATCATAGCCATTTTAAAAATGTATGTATAATTGATGTACCGTCATGTTGAATTCCCATTTTTTTCTAATGTTTGTCGCATAGTAAAAATCTGATATATTGTTGATCTATTTCTTCAAAATCCACACTGATGATCCCCAGCTATTTCCTTTGCATATGGCATCACTTTAATTAAAATTTTGATAGATAAAATTTTGTAGTGAGATACCTCTATAGGTTTTACAATCTGTTTTATCTCCCTTTTAGAAAATGGGTATCACTATACAGGGTTGGGCAGAAATACCTGACATGTTTTAAAAATGAATAAAATATATAATTGATGTTATACATTTTTAGTACCGTATTATAATACCACAAAGAAGGGAGATTTAGTTTTTTCTCTCTTTTTTTTTTTTGTTTCTTAATGTAGCACTAGCCCTCCGTTTTGCAATGATAAATGTTTTTAAACTCAATTCACTAGGACTTTCTAAGCAACGTAGTTTTTCTTCCCTCCTTTCCTCTATTAATTTTGAACATTCGATATCAAACCATGGCTTCTTCTTACTCTTCTAACAGAGACCTACACTACACTTCGCTGCATCTCTAATATTATTCCTGACACTTTATTTAAATTAACTACACAAATGTATACATTAACATATTTACATATAACAGCCTCCTATTAAATCTTTCCTACTTATAGAGTTGACAAATCCCTTGTAATATTTACACCATTCACAAATTATTAATGTGATTTTCGCACAATCTTGTCAAAAGCCCAAATACCTTTTATACTATATTGAGTGCTCCTGTTCTAATGCACCCCAGATGCTACATTAAATTTTAACAATATACACGATGGCGTATCAATCTCTGATACACTATACTGAACCGTAAATAATGTCTTACCTATTCCTGGTAAAGTAGTCCACAGCTTTAAATTTTCTGGCAAAACTCAACTAAAAAATAGACACTACAAATATCTAGACTAAACTGTATATTTACTGCTACTTTATGCAGGGAATGGACATCCATATCAAACATTTAAATTCTAGAACACATAATACATACATATAGAATATTATGATACAAATTCTTTGTAATCCCACTCATAGGCTCGTTTTTTCACAGCAACACGCATGCTGCTGGCTCTACTCTGGCTGAAGAGAAAAGGGGAGTTGGTGTAGGAAAACTATGATCTATCAATTTGTTGACAATTTTCGGATTGGCTACAGACATTATTTAATTTTTTAGTGATTATAATTTTATTATTTACTGATCTGTATGTAATTGTATCTTTTCAGCATAGTACACAATGTTTTGGAAAAATTCCCAGATAAAGTAAAATTTATATTTGCCCTGGATGTTGCAGTTTCAACTTTAAAACAGATTGTTAAGGTATGTGAAAGACTTTTTTGATTCTAAAGAGTTTCTTCCTTCCATAAAGGTAGGGGCTTGAACCTAAGAATAGATTATGAAGATAAGCTATACTAAAGATTGTGGTGGTCCTGAATGTTCACTTTTCAATTTGACAACCGTCGTGAAAGAATATTTAATTCTATGTTTATTTTGTAGTCTAAATTTCAATTTTGCAATGTAATATCATTAATTAACCTTTATATGAAATGATGTGATCAAACTTGAAATTTAAGATTCTAATTAAAACCAGATAGCGAAGGTGCTTTCATTAAAGTTTGTACTAGCTGTGAAATATTCGATTTAAACCCAACAATATATCACACTGTTATATAAAACATTATAATATAGCATAAAATGTGCCAGCCGGTTAGTAGTCAGTCAAGTTGGCCTAAATTAAAAAAAACAGACAACCATCACTGTTAAAAATACATTTAATTTTAAATTATAAGACAAAGCGACTTGGTTAATCGGTAGTTCGAGAAGCCCCATGTGTCCACTTTTTCAGAAAACCAATTTCAATATATAGCACACTGTAGAAGATACCTCAAATGTATCCTATATAAATATGTTTAAAATGTCAAGAATACTCAACAGGCGACTGGAACAGAAAATATATAATGTGGTTGAAGAAGACCAATTTGGATCCAGAAAAGGAACCAGAGTTGCCATTGGGTTGCTGAGAATAGTTTCAGAGAGGGTGATGGAAGTAAAGGAAGAAAAATACATTGGTTTCATCGACTGGCAAAAGGCGTTCGATAGAGTGAAGTGGAATAAACTGATGGAAATACTCAAGGAGATCAGCATCACTTGGAGGGACAGAAGGCTGATTGCAAATCTGTACCTGTGATAGCGAGTGAAGGTGAGGTTGAATGATGGAAAGCCCAACAGTGTAGAGATAGGGAGAGGAAGGGACGCTGTTTATTACCCAGTCTGTTCAACTTGTATGGTGAGTGGAGAGTAAGAGAATCCCTAGAGGGACGTGGAAATTTCAGAATAGGAGGACAAGTCATCAAGACAGTAAAATACACAGACGATCTAGCATTACTTACCAAAAGTAGAGAAGAGTTGCAGGAAATGATGGACCAGCTAGTGGAGAAAGGGAGAGGATATGGCATGGAGATCAACATTGATGGTGGTGATGGTGATTTAAAAAAAATGAAGCGTCGCTAAAAATCCAAATTGGAAATTAGGAGTTGGAGAACATATAGCAGTTTAATTACCTGAAAGGTCTGCTGAGAAAGGATGCCTACTGCATCAAGGAAATTAGGTTGAGGATCGCCATGACCAAGGAAGCTTTCAACAAGAAACTATTACTGCTGACCAGCAAGTTGAGTTTGGAACTAAGAAAGAAATTAATAAATAGCTACATTTTGAGCACTGCGCTATATAAATCAGAAACTTAGGCTCTTAGAAACATTGTAATTAAATACTTATCGCATTTTCAATGTAGAGCTGGAGAAGACTTGAGTAGATCAAGTGGTCAGACAGGGTGACAAATGAATAATTCCTAAGAATAGTGGATGAGAAGAGAACAATTTGGGATGTGATTCTTTGGTGCAGAGCAAATTAGATCAGACACATCCTAAGCAGGAACTGTATTCTGTATCACGTCATAGAAGGAAAGGTTGAAAGAAAGATGTGCTTAGTAAGAAGGGGGATTTCAATATTGGATGATTTAAAGGAAGGAAGAAAATTCTGGAAGTTGAAGGAGGCAAAGAACAGGGCACATTTTTGGTCTAAGCTCACCGAAAAAAGGAATGGACCTGTGGTAAGACAGGTAACTTAATAATAATATTTATAAATGAAGATATGAGGTTTTAATTTATATTAGAAACTCAAATATTTAACACATAGGGTGTTTCTAAAGTGTTGATAAGTTTTTCAAAAAACAGTTTTTAAGAATTAAATGCTACCTCTAATAAGGTTGTTGTTGGTTATGTTTTATACAACAAAATATATATTAAAAATGGAAGTGTTTGTGATGTTCCTATATTAAAGAGAAATAAAGATGTGAATTGAGATGGTATGAGATGGTAAAAGATGAATATGCATGAAAAGTGAATAAACATAAACTGTAAAAGGAAAGAAGTTGAACCTAAACCTCGTACAAAAGATTGTATATTTGCAATATTTATATTTTCGAGATAGAAAAATAGAGGTTTAAATTTGGTTTTAATAGTTTTTCTCTAAAACAGCGGTTCCCAAACTTTTTGAATCGGGGAGAACTTTTCAAGAGAGATATTCGTCAAGGAGTACTGTCAATGCCTAGATGCTAAAGGCATGTACTGTACATGGATTATTTGCTGTTTTTACCTAACTCCATTTTTAAAGTTGTTAGTTGATATTTTGTCGCATTGCAAAAGCACGAATTATTTTTAGATTTCTAAATAGCTTAAATTGTGATATAAACTTAATTTTTTTCCTTTAAAATCAATTGTAAATTGTAACTTTAAATATTGTTTTCTCAAAACATCAATTTTGCAAGTAAGTGTCTTTGGCATAAGGGCGCTGATATTTTCACATAGCACCTACATAGGTAATAAACCGAATGACAGCAGTATTCACTATGAATACGAATTTTTAAGCATTTAGGCATGTTAAACATCAAGTTTTATTTAATTTGAAATTTTAGATTTTCTCCTAATCTCAGAGAAATAAGGAACTTAGCTACATAAACGAGAAACAAAAAAACAAAAAAAAGAAAGAAAAGGCAACACATTTGATAACGAAATCAAATCAGGTATTTTAAGTCCACAGTATGTTACCTACCCACATAGATATGGCGTTTAAAACCATTTTAACAGGTGCAAAAATAATTGTCACTTGGTATCAAAAAAGAACGATAAATTATAGACCACGAACTAGATTCCATTGAGAGGGATGGGACTATTGTGTTTTAATTTGCACAATATGACTATACCTGGTTGAATTTGGGATAGCTTCAACCGAATTTATGGCTCTACAATGAGGCGGGATCTCTATTTTGTTTTAGTAGACACATTGGCAGAGAAACCTGATTCACATAATAAAGTTGTTGCAAAGGGCAGAAGGATTATTTTCACTCCATCTTACAAAACTTCAAATTCGTCTTGTCACTGACATCGAAATTATGATAGTGACTTCTTAGTTGCAAAATTCTCTTTGATCGCATAATATGATTCAAATCAACCACGCACTAATACTAATGAGTTACTGAATGAACTGCAACTGCGTGAAGATGCGAAGAAACATGAGGTTTTAATATGCAATAGAAACTTCCCAGAAGCTAACAATCGTATCTGAAAGAGCGGTGAAGTTCTCAAAGAGATAGAGCTAGCTGGCACCTCTGAGTCTCTCTGTCTAGTTTCGCCGCGTGAAGTCTGTGTGCTTCGCCGACGTTCTCTGCATGTTTCCGAGAAGGTCCGGGCGAAGCTGACTGAGGTGACGCATGCCATGCACTTCGGCTTTATAATACTTGCTGTCTGCATTGCTTTACAGCATGCTGCAGGAGATAAGTAATTTCTACCATACTTGCCTATACACAGTTCATGGCCGCACAAATTCACAGTTATGAAATCTTGTCACATTTATTTTATTTATTTTTCTTTCCAATCTCTAGAGCAGCGGTTCCCAAAGTGTGCTCCGCGAAGCATCTTCAAGCAGTCCGCGAACACTGATTGCTAAATTAATTGAAATTAGCAGCTAAAGATTGTGTACAACATTAAGTTTATAAATAAAGAATGAAACTTAATTAGTGAACGGTGTGAAGATGGCAACATCAACAAATGAACTGAGCAGCCTGCGCAATTAGGTACACACGCTCCAGTAAGCCTACGCACCTCAGTACTTACGCTCTGGTGGGCCTGCGCACTTCGACACACACGCTCAGGTAGGCCTGCGCACTTCAGTACACACGCTCTGGTAGGCCTGCGCACCTCAGTATTCACGCTCTGGTGGGCCTGCGCACTTCGGCACACACGCTCAAGTAGGCCTGCGCACTTCAGTATACACGCTCTGGTAGGCCTGCGCACTTCAGTATACACGCTCAGGTAGGCCTGCGCACTTCAGTACACACGCTCCGGTAGGCCTGCGCACTTCAGTACACACGCTCCGAAAGGCCTGCGCAGTTTGCTCCGACGCAGTTATATCGAATGTAATGAACAATTTGCTCCGGTCACCTGTGCAGGCCGAAATAACTGTACAGCTTTGTCATCCACACGTTCAGTTATATCGGAACAGGTGCACTTGTACAGGCAAACCTCACAGGTATACCTGTACGTGTGTAGTGACCTTAAGGAATTTTAAAATTAGTTGAACCTTGAAGCAGAAATTTAAAAATTTTGGTTTAAATATTTTCTAATTTATTAAAAAATGGGTCAGAAGAAATAAAATCTAGATTATTTTTGTCTGTTTAAACCAAAGCGTTGATTGGTACTTCTGCTGGTTTCTAATTAAATGATACTAAGCTCAGTTATTTTTACTTTCTCATATCAAGAGAAAGTATTGTGATTATGAAAAATTCAGTCTCGGGATTATGACAAATTATGAAGTTTTATGCGAACACCAACCCAAAAAAGTGGATTCTACCATTTTGTCTGTTCCCATATATTTGTCTGACTGTCCCTGAAAACGGTTTGTTCAAACTTGATATTTAAATTTTACAGGGCTAAACCCCAAAATAGTTTTTTTTATACTAGTCCCTTGATTAAGGATGGCTTACTGATGATTTTTTTTTAATTTCACGTTTTTTGAAAATTGCTGTGATTTTGTTGAAAATACATATCTAGGATTTGATTGACACTACAAATAGTCAAAATTCGGACAAAATTCGGAGAAAGCTGAAAATTTTGGGATCGGCTCAGAATTACATGCCTTACAACATATCAAAAGTCCACTAAAATCCGAGGCTTGGCTTTTTTTTAGAAGACCTCAAAGTTCTAAAAGTCCATAAATTCCTAAAAATTATGTTAAAGTGGGCAAAGATTAGAAGAACGCTAAAAATTTCAGGATCGACTCAGAATTATATGCTTAGTAATATATCAGAAGTCCCCAAAAGTCCGAGGCTTGGCTTTTATGGCAGAAGACCCCAAGGTTTAAAAAAAAGTCCATAAGTACTTATACATTATTTTAAGGCGGTAAAAAATTAGAAGAACACAGAAAATGTCAGGATTGACTCAGAACTATATGCTTTACAACATATCAAAAGTTTCTTAAAGTCCGAGGCTTGGATTTTTTGATAGAAGACCCCAAAATTTAACAAGTCTATAAGTGCCGTACTTATAAATTATTTTTAAACCGGGAAAAAATTAGCGGAACATTTTAATGATTTTGTTCAAAATATATATCTAAAGAATGTGTGGTATTATTTTATAAACATGTATAATTGTTTTTATGGATACTTTTTGGTTATTTTTTTTTTTCATATTATCTTGGTTTGTGTCATTATCGAGTAAATCTAAGCATTTATATTTAATAAGTAAATTTTTAATATTATCGAGCTTTTTTAAATACATGAAAAACCAAACCTACAATTGTCGGAATGAGAAAACCATGTAGGATGAACATACTACCCATCCTGTCTCTCCAAATATTACTACGCTAATTAGGTAGGCAGGCATAGTTGCGAAGTTCCACGAATATTCCGTAAAATGAACTAAAATATAACACTAATTACGAAACGGTAGCTTTGATCACTTTACAATTATTTTAACTTAATAAATATCCACATAATTTTTTCTAAACGAATAAAAATAGATCTTTTAGTTCCATCTGTCGAGGTTCCTATCAACTAAAATAAGTAGATGGGAATACTGTAGAACCCATTTCAGAATATGTGTAGTTTTACAGTTTTACTAATTTTTACTACGTTACTTATTTTTATTACAGGCAATCAGTAAAGTATTGGGTTCTGGCAAGATTAAGAAAGTTCCAAAGGAGGAAGCATTTTTGTATCCACAGGTCACAGTGAGTAACAACGTAAATAATATCTTGGAGGTTTTAAAAGCAACTAAAGCATTATTTATATTAAAGTATTGTTGCGATTGTTGAAAGAATATGGCACATGCATTTACTATTGTATTTCTAACAGTTTCTGTTGTTTGTTTTCGCCATCAGCAAACAATCTACGACATGTTGACGGTTAACCTGAACATGGAACCCGTATTGGCTGTGGATATGAAGTGGATATCTGAAACAGTGTTTGTGGAGAATGTTCCACAAGTAGTGACCGAATATAAAGATGCGCGGGGGCTCAAGGTAACAACAACCTGGGAGTATCTCGCCTAGACTTGTGTCAAATTGATAAGTTAAACATGCCAATAAGGAAGGTTTTGCACATCGGGTCAATTTGGATAAATATATATTCTTTTACAACGCAGAGGTCAGTACTATTTCTGCTGTGGCCATAAGGTCCCTTTGTAAGGAATAGTTACAGAATTGTGCTGTAAGGGTAACGTTTAGCTTGGCCGTTTTCCAAAGGCATGTCAAGCTTACCTCACGTTCGGTTCTAGAGTGTTGTCACAGTTACAAATTATAAAGCCCAGTTTGCTAGTGGATGCCTCAGCTCTTTTCAATACCACACTATTAGATGCGTCACCAAACTACAGTTAGTAACTTTACTTCACACATAAACCTTAGTACTTGTTAGGTTAGATTATATGTTAATTATGATAATTAGATATGTATATATTAGAAAATTTAAAATGCTAGAAGATTTGTAACCGAATTTGTGTGGAGGTATAGTGGTAACGAACGGATGCCCGGTGGTGGTATAAAAAAATGGGACCTGATTTGCATGGACTAAAAAGGAAATGCGTTCATCAAACCATTTTAAACAAGTTCAAAAATTAAGTCAGTCATATTTAAAAAGGTGGTACTACTAAATATTTGATGTGGTGAAAAGACAAACGTATAAAAGGGAATAAATTGTATACTCTCACATGGAAATGCGTCATTAAATCAGTTAAAACATGTTCAAATGCGAAGTTATTTACGGCAAAAAAGATTGGTGTATCAAAAAGGTTGATACCATCACAAAAACTGGTGTGGCAAGAAGAGAAAGAGAAGGAAAAGGTTACACATTACATAACTTTACAGTGAAATGCAGTCATCAAACCAGTTCATACAAGGTCAAATGTGGGGCTATGTTATATCAAAAAGGTGACACCACTGCCAAAAACTGGTTGTAGGGAAAGAAAGGGAAGGAAAAGAGAATTAAATGCATGATTTATAAGGATATTCGGGGGAATTACAGCTATGGAACTGAATTTTCGGTTACCATCTTGAACGTTTGCAGCCATCTTGGATTTCTATATCATGATGTAAGATTTTTAGAGAGTCATCTTGAATTTCCACATCATACTGTAAGGTATATGGGAGGTAATTTTTATTTTGTAGCGTGTTAATAAATGTAGAGACATATGTAGACTTATTCAGACATGTTCAGACATGTTCAAACATGTTAATTGATCAATCAGTCAGCTGTAAATCAATTAATCACATATCAATAAATAAATATTTTTTTAGAGACCTATTGGAACATGTTCGTACTTGTCCTAACTTTTGGAGACCTGTTGAGTTTTGCACGACCTGGGAAAGACCTGTCTAGACCTGAACAAACATATTGGACCTGCCCATACCTGTCAATTGCGGCCATTTTCCTCAAAATACTGCGCTTGCTGTGGCATTTTTACTCTTCGGTTTGATTAACCTGGAAACGATCCAAGACATGTCACTGTTATTTGATTGGCTATTTAAGCCATGGATTCTCGTATTTAAGCCCTTAATTTCCCAAAAATTATTGTTCCTGATCCACCCCTTACTCTCTGTGTGGATGATCAAAGTTATTCTTATGGATACAAGGAAACCAACCACACTTATCAAAATTAAATTGTTTATATAAATAAAGAATAATAATAAATTAATTGTTGTTGATGTATAAATTAATCATATTAAAATTAATTAATGAATTAAGAAAATGCATATAATTCCTGGTGATCGTTAGGGGTGGTGGAAATTAATGAGGGTTGGAGAAAGTTAGTCAACTCCAGTGAGGAGGATCAATATTGATCTTATGGTGAGAAAGTGAGCCAGAACTGTCATTTTACCTAATACTAATACATGATGTAAGTATGTTGGAGATCACCAGCCCAATTTTATTAGGAAGGTCCTTTAAGAAAACACAAGTAAAATTATTTATAAGCCAAAATCTGACTATTCCATTAGTGTTAATTCAAAGATATTGATAATATCTATCAATATCACCGTTACAGATAGCATGACCCAAAGTATGAATACATTAAAATAGATATAGCTGTCTTATAAGGCACTTTATATGAAATTCGGACTGTACATGTGCAATACATTTCAGCAATAAATCCAGCACCGTTAAAAGTATACAAAGGCTGTGAGATAAAACCTACTTATAATCCTTCCAATATTATGATATAGGAAAATACAATAATACCTTATTTCCTCTGTAATGATGTTAGACCTTCCAGGCGCTAAAGATATTTGTGCACGGGTCACCAGCTGTAGAGAAACTACAGTAATACTTTATTCACTCTGTAATGATGTTAAACCTTTCAGGCGCTGAAGATATTTGTGCATGGGCCACCAGCTGTAGGGAAAACCATTCTCTCTAAGAAGCTTTGTGAACATTACAAAGTTCATTACCTGAGCAAAGACAATGTTGTGGAAGAAGCTGTCAATAAACTGGTGAGAACATACTATACAAATATATAAACATAGATTCAGATACATACGAGCATTTTGAAAGCATTTTTCATAAAAAGTTTGCTTAGTTATTGTGTTTTAATTTCCGAGACGACTTGGGCTCGAATCAACTTAAAATAATATGGTAGTAAACTAGGCGTGGTCCAGGTTCCTTGGAGTTCAAATCATGTTTAAACCTGATCTCGGTATATTACTACTAGTACACGTGTTAAAATAGTGTCACAGGAATATTTTAATGTATGAAATGATACTCAAAACTATATACAATGCCATTGAATATATAAATAACACAGAAATACTCATCATATTGGAAATTGGCCTACCATTGTGGATATTGCTATACTTGTATTGTATAAGAAAAGAGTTTATTAATAAAACAAAATGTTCCTTTGGGAAGTTTATTAACTTGCATACCAAGCAATCTATAAATATAAACAACCATTGATCGTATATTTTTTGTAAATTTAGCCTACTTAACTTTCATACAAGCCATTTTATAATAATTTAACACCAACACATACACAATACAATCAAATTTTCTTGCATTAAAGGACATGATTAACCATACGACAAACTAAACAAATTTATTTTACCTGAGAAGTGTAGTGGCCCTACCAAAACAGTGGGGAGAGAGTGTGTATTGTGATGATGACGTCATTATGATGTTGCAACTGGGTTATTTTGGTGTGGGTGAGGTTATTGACTTCCGGGTCATTGGGTTGGTTTGTAGGGGTCATTGTCCTAGTTTATCTTTGTCCAAACTTGTTGAATCCTGTCCAGTGTGCCTCATTTGATTTTATGTGTGCATCATTGTTTTTTATGTGTGTTCCTGGGGGGAGGATTTTGTGTGGGAGTTTTTTATTTATTGGTGTGGTGGTTTTTATTCATTGGTGGGGAAGCGGGCAGTCTCTGGCGTCAGGTACGCATCCCGCTGCGGTGGGCAACGCTTGCGGTCCGCATCCTTTTCTGGTGGTCGCCAGCCATCTAATAAACTAAGTTCTAGCTCTACCTCATTCAGCCACCGGGCCTTTCAATTTTCACCCCTCTCCATCCCTCCACCCCTCTTTAGCTCTGTTTGTCAAATCCCCCGGGGGTAGGACACATTGGGAAGGGAAAATTTGTTGTCGCAGCCGAGTGACGCATTAAGTGACCCTACCATAGAACCATTAGGACTAATTCGTGTATTTTAGGCACATATGATTTTGGAAACGACCTTTAAGGTGCATAGAACTTTGAAGGTCATCAAGCTAACAGTTAAAAACTTGTATATTTAGAATGTCAAAATCTGAAGGCCTTCACGCTCACAGCTCACCATAATATTGACTCAGTGGGAATTTTAATTTTACAACACAGTTTAGGAACATTCACCTTGTTAGTAAGTGTTTTTGACCTTTGGAAAAACATGGGACGGTTGAATTTAGACGAAATGAACCCACATTTGTGATGATACCGACATTTATATGGTGTGCCCAATGGTGCAGGTAGTGAAATACTGGTTAAAAGTTCACCACGCAGAGGGATTCAAACCCAATCTCCCCACCAGAAATAGATGAGCCCGACATTTATACAACATGCCCACTGATGCAGGCTATGCAAGGTTAAGTGCACCTGAATAGGGAATCGAAACCCGGCTTCAGCCCCTCGGCGGCTGAGATTGATATTGAGACCACGTGCCCACCGGTACAAAATATAGTTCTTCCCACTCTCCATCCACGTGAATGTTTCCTGCCCAAATCTTTATGGTAGTGTGTGTGACCGGGAGAGATGTGTACCAGCATTTGTGCGGGAGTTAAATGTGAAAACCTACAAGAATGATTGTATTTATAAAGCCATTAGCGTTTGTTCAAAATAAAAGTATTTATTCTTTTGACAAAGGGAGAACTAGCAACACAAGAAGTAATTTAAGGACTTAAGGCCTTCTCTAACTCCGGCCTTGGGCGTAGCTAGGCAAACTATTCAGCAGTCATGTGTGGAGGTTTAGCATACCGCTAGGGCTGAGCCAATAAGTTGCTACCTTTCAACCTCGACGGAGTGTACATTTACACGGATATCATCGATCGAAAATTGACACGGGAATCGAACCTTTGGCTTAGTACGTCAATGCTCTAACCACTGAGCTATCTAGGAATCGTCCAATGCCCATAGTCATTCTTCACTCATATTTTAAGGCAGGCTTATGCATTAATTGTCACTATGCAAATAAAATTCAATTTTTTTTGTCAAGATTGTTGAATGATACAATTACAACCAAAATGATATCTGACCTAGAAATAATATGTAATAGACAAATGCTGATTCAAATAATAACACGGCAGAATTTGACACTTCCTTATGTCACAAAGCGAGATGTGTCTCCTCATTTGAGTGGTAGGAAAAATAAACATGGCCTCGGAGGGTCAGTCACCGGCAGAGTTTTGACATTTATTTTATGATAGCGTGTGACCAGACAAATGTGTATCAGCATTTGCTTGGGTTTGAAATGTGAAATTGTATTTATAAACGTAATTAGCGTCTGTTGACCTATCAACCCTAGTAGGAATTTGAACCCCCTACCTCCTTACGTCACAGGTTGAGATGTGTACCCGCATTTGCGTGGTTGGAAAATATAAACATGACCACAGAGGGTGGATAGCAGTCCTTAACGGCATATTGGGCACCCCATAGACAGCAGTGGGTAACATGTACGTGTTCGCCAGACGCGTGAGCATGATTGAAGAGTAACGATAAAGCCAAGCCGTTTTATATGAATCGGGCAATCACCGATGAGGAAACAATATTATTGACCAATAAGAAGCCGGCACACCCCGTTGAAGCAACTATAAATAGACCTTGAAATCATTACATTCGGTAATTATGATTAATAATTGCGGTGGATAATCATCGAAATGAGTTTCAACGCCTTAGAAAATTGGATAAATTCAGTTATGTTTTAATGGTAACTGTTTTGCTTTGATAGAATATCAAGGAGATGCACCCCTGGCGCTTGCAGCCATAACTCAACTGGCAACGCCTGATAGCCCGGACCCTTTAACGCTTTTTAGCGAGGACGGAATTTGCCTGGCGAATAGCAACGGGTCCATGGGTTATGCTATAGATTTTAGAGAATTGGCAGTGAGTTTTTTCCACGATAGTAATTAATATGTGTTTATTTAATTTTAGATTACTGGGATACATACAGGCTGGAAGCCGGCCTGAGGGACCACAATCATCACAATACACACTCTCTCATGACCGGGGTCAAAGGTCAAAAGTCAAATTGCGGCGATGGTGCGTACTAGGTAGTAACGTCAAGCCTCGATACTGATTCTGAAAACAACTTGGAAAAGTAGATGAAAGAAGTGACAATCATTCATATCACTTGTGGACATCAGCAGCTCTTACTGTAATATACAAGCTACGGCAATTAAATTAGGTTTATCAGGGATAGGGGGAGAGCCCCTCTCTGGCTTAGTGGGCCAAGTGCCCTATATTCTTTTTTTTATTTGCTTCCCCACTATACAGATTAGGGTACGCAACCAATGTACAAGACTAAGAATATTAACAACACTCTTTGTCTTCTGCCACTTTTCTTACATACAAGACTGTGTATATCTACTAATATAATAACACATATCACTGTGCGTATGTTATTTTTCTCTCATAAAAGTATGTGTATATTAACATTACGCATATTTAACCATGTAAACGATGTTATTTTACTCGCACAGGAGTTTATGTGAAATAATATTAAAAAACACTGTACAGGGTTGTGACAAGATTATGTCTAAATATATTTAGATTATCTATAAAATCAAACACATTAACCAAGTTGTCCGTACTTATATATATCAAAATAAATACTTTAAGATAGTTTTTATGTATCTAAAACTGTGTAGTGAATCACATATGTTTGTTAGAAGGACACTGCTAAGCAAGTAAAAGAAAAAGAAAGGGATCAGGAAGATAAAGAAGAGGCAGATGAAGAAGAGGAGGAAGAAGAGGATGAGATGCAGGAAAACTTGGAGGAGATGTATGATCTGCTAGAGGAGGTGCAAGCCAACATGGCGGAAAATGAGGGTCAACTAGATGATAGCTACCTCATGAGGTGTGTCTATATATTGTATATATTGTCTTTACACTAAACTCGAGCTTGTTCCTATATGTTTGGGGTTAGAAGTGGGGGGTAGGAGGGCTGATATTGGTTCATTAATTTGACCGAATGTGCTGGTCCCCCATGTCATCCACACTGGTTCCTAGACTCACCCAATGTGTGGGTCTTGGATGAACACAATGCTTGTGCCTGAGTGGCTTAAGCCAAAAATAATTTGTACACAGGGTATCAATGTTGGCGACCCACAGGCAACGTCCGTCCAGTATGGCCATATATGTGGGCGGATAAGTCCATTTACGGTCATCTATGTGGATATTTGTTAAGGATATGGTACTCCATCCACTGCAAACTAATTGATTGATAGTGCATACTTGGTCTTGGCTATTTATAGCTGGTCAGGAAATCTCCATGAATTACCCTCTGGGCAAGTCAGGGTAACGCCTTGGAAAACCCCAGCAATCCTTAAGGCTGAGTTCCTGACTTTATCTATAATGTTGACCATTACACATGGAGGGGCTAACTTCTCCCTATCCTTGGAGCCAGGAATTGATAGGTTCCCCCCCCAAACTACCCAATTAGGTCTGGGTGATTGACTGATAGGGGTCAGTGGCATGAACAGCCGAGGATAAGTTTGTAGTGGTTGAAGGAAGGCTCATTTTGGGCTGTTTCCCATCGTGGGTGCCATATTATCTGATGTTTAAGACATTGGGTGGTTTACCTATACTAGATAGTATCTGGCTCAGTGGATGGGAACCTCCAGTGAACAGCAACGAGAGGATGAAGAGTGGACCTCAGCTGTTCCAGTCCTTAAGAACGGTAACACTTAGTCCAATAATAACGGCACTATGTATATTTAAGTCATATTTAGGTTAATTAATTTGTGCATTTAGAAAAAAGAGACAAAAATTGGTGATTAGTGCTGGATTCCTCTAAAGGAGATTTTTCATTGTTTGTGAAAATAACAAGGAAGAAAATATTCAACAAACCTATTTTCTTCAAGGTCTGATATTTTTGAAGGGTTTAGCTTATTGAAACCACCCCCATACAATTATCTGTTGTGGGTTGAAGGGGGTCTCTTTTATGACATGAGACGAGGCACGCACAAGATCCATGCCCTGTTGTGAAAGATTTCATGTATGATTAACACTCTAGATTTGTGGAGTTTCCCTTCAGACTTTGACAGTGCGTCGTAGACTGTGGATCTTTGCAGTTTGTGTTTATTATTGTGGATTTTATGTTTTGAATTTGTGTAAAGTTGTGTTTATAAAAATTGGGCGAACCCAATAACCTCTCTGGTTTATCGTCCAATAATAATTGAATTAATTTCCACAAAAGAACAGCTACATCTACTTCTTCATTTCCCTTATCCTTTTCTATCACCCTCATACTATCACCCACATATTCACCATCTCCCTCATACTCACTATCACCCTCATACTCACTATATAAATGTATATACCACCTTTATAACCCCGACACGTCCTATTACCTATTCAGGTTTTACATATACATTTATTACACTAATGAGACGGGGATGAGGAAGAAAGATTTTTGTAATGTACCCACATTTGTATGGAGGGAGAGTGGGAAGTTATTTGGTTAGTAGAACACCTCCAATACAACCAACCAAGATTCTAACCCCAATGTCCCCGTTATCAGCAAGTGAGTGTGTGACGAGTTGGAAGAGGCAAACACAACTATAGGTGTTATTTACAATTCATAATGGTTTGACTAGAAGTACTCACAATATAATGTAACATGACACAACTAATATTACAGGTTCTTTAAGGAACGTCTTTTGTCAAACCCGTGTCAGAATCAAGGCTACGTTCTGGACGGTTTTCCTCAGGTTCTTGAACAGGCCAGAGTCTTATTTGAAAATGTGGAGGATGATGAGGAAACAGCCGAAGAGGAACAAGATTCAGAGATACCTTTCAACAAGAATATTATGCCAGGTGCCCATTCCCTTATAACTAGCAACTTTAACTTTTCAGTCGTAGTTGGAATGTTTTGTATTTGCAAGTTATTTTATATATTCTAGAGAATAATAATTATTCAAAGATGAATCTATAATTAGCATTCATCCTTTAGATCAAGGCATTTTAACCAGGAGTCACAACCCAATGATGGTTCGCAATGCTCTCGTTAATGGGTCACAAATATCTGTCAAATAACAATTTCTAATCGAGGGGGTTAAATGAAGCAGTAGTGCAATGAATGAAAGTCAAATTCTAACTGACCTTACGCATTATTTGCGATAGTAGTGGTAGCTCTAGCCCTCTTACTAAGTTTGTCACAGTTGATAGTGCGTTAAAATATTATGTTACATAATTTATTAACTAAACACTATCAATGTGAGGGCTGGTTTCATACTACTTTTTTCCCAAACACAAAACGCTGTAAAGTTACATCCTTGTTCCAAGCCACTTCAAGAAGGTCAAATTAACCGGGGTATTACTTGAGCTCCGCCATAGTCAATCACCCGGGGTCCTCTATTGTCACTCACTCGAGGTCCACCATGTTCAATCACCTGGGGTCCACCATAGTCAATAACCCGGGGTACTCTATTGTCACTCACTCGAGGTCCACCATGTTCAATCACCTGGGGTCCTCCATGGTCAATTACCTGGGGTCCGCCATAGTCAATCACCCGGGGTCCTCCATGGTCAATTACCTGGTGTCCTCCATGGTCAATCACCCGGGGTCTTCCATGGTCAATTACCTGGGGTCCTCCATAGTCAATCACCTTGGGTCCTCCATGGTCAATCAGCCTGGGTCCTCCATAGTCAATCACCCGGGGTCCTCCATAGTCAATCACCTGGGATCCTCCATAGTCAATCACCCGGGGTCATCCATAGACAATCACCCGGGGTCCTCTATTGTCAATCACCCGGGGGCCTCCATAGACAATCACCCTGGGTCCTCCATAGTCAATCACCTGGAGTTCTCCATAGTCTATCACCCGGGTTCCTCCATAGACAATCCCCCTGGGTCCTCCATAGCCAATCAGCCGGGGTCCTCCATAGACAATCACCCGGGGCCCTCCATGGTCAATCACCCGGGGTCCTCCATGGTCAATCACCCGGGGTCCTCCATGGTCACTCACCTGGGGTCCTCCATGGTCAATCGCCCGGGGTCCTCCATGGTCACTCACCTGGGGTCCTCCATATTCAATCACCCTGGATCCTCTATGGTCAATCACCTGGGGTCCTCCATGGTCAATCACCTGAGGTCCTTCATGGTCAATTACCCGGGGTCCTCCATGGTCACTCACTCGGGGTCCTCCATGGTCAATCACCTGGGGACCTCCATAGTCTATCAGCCGGGGTCCTCCATGGTAAATAACCTGTGGTCCTCCATGGTCACTCACCTGGGGTCCTCCATGGTCAATCACCCGGGGTCTTCCATGGTCAATCATCTGGGGTCCTCCATGGTCAATCACCCGGAGTCCTCCATGGTCAATCACCTGTGGTCCTCCATGGTCAATCACCTGGGGACCTCCATAGTCTATCACCCGGGGTCCTCCATGTTCAATCACCCTGGATCCTCCATGGTCATTCACCTGTGGTCCTCCATGGTCACTCACCTGGGGTCCTCCATGGTCAATTACCTGGGGTCCTCCATAGTCAATGACCTGGAGTCCTCCATGGTCAATCACCTGGGGCCCTCCATGGTCAATCACCTGGGGTCCTCCATGGTAAATCACCCAGGGTCCTCCATGTTCAATCACCCTGGATCCTCCATGGTCACTCACCTGTGGTCCTCCATGGTCAATCACCCGGGGTCATCCATGGTCAATCACCTGGGGTCCTCCATGGTCACTCACCTGGGGTCCTCCATGGTCAATCACCTGGGGTCCTCCATGGTAAATCACCTGGGGTACTCCATGGTCAATCATTCGGGGTCCTCCATGGCAAATCACTTGTGGTCCTCCATGGACACTCACCTGGGGTCTTCCATGGTCACTCACCCAGGGTCCTCCATGGGCAATTAACCAGCTCACTCACCCTGAGTTTGATACCGTTTAACATAATTATATTTCTGTTGGTTGAACACGTCACTTGTAGATAGCCCAATGCAGAAAGACTATGATGAGCCTCAAATTTCTTGTTGTGTTGGTGTTTGTTAATCTCTTCAAAAGTTCTGGGGCTGTCTGGGTAACATAGACCTCAGGTCATATGAGTTATTTTGGATTCACTGTTGTAATTGAGCAACGTATCAATTCACGATCTATAAACATATGTATTGCTGGTTGGGAAGACGAATTTTTGGTTTAAAAACAAATCTACTTGGGTAAATAGCGAGTGCACCCAATTGTCGACAAGGCCAATTTGGTCCACATTCATGAAAGTACCACCATCGAGTCTTACGATTTTAGCCTTGTATGTAAAAGAGCGATATAGAATTCGCTTTTACTAGTAACGGTAAATTCAGTGAGTGAATCATCCGTGGGGGATGAAACAGGCTTGTATAGAATCCATGGTCCGTTTTCGAGACTTGTTTGTGTAGGTGAGACGGAAATTAAATCGAGTCCACTGTTGGCACACTAGCAGGACTGGGGGTGTAGTAAAAACATTTCAAAATAAAATATCTTATTCCTTTACCTTTTTACGTCAGGCTACAACAGAAGACTTACGTCGATGCTTCTTACAGTCCCATCTATAGTCTGAGCTGTACATCAACGTGTCGATCTTTTCTCGTGCCTTTCATTTTCCAGCCTCGCTGGCATGTTGGCGTAGTGCCTCTTCGAAAGAACGACATTGATTGGATACGTCAGAGAACACATCGTGGCCTGTATGAAGCACCTGTTTTCCGACGGCTTTAGCACCGTTTCTCAGTAACGGTACAACGCTCTTGAATAAACCGCTGAAAAAACTTCCTATTCCATGTCCGCGTTGATAGGGAACACCGCAATAGATCGAAGATACAACGGTACCCACCTGATTGACCCAACATTTTTGGTTCATGTTGAGCAGCGTAGAAAATGAAATTTCAGGCACACTTTCCTAAACCAGAATGGTACACACGTATCAGTGCCTGTTCTTATATTGATTTCTAGGCTCTCAATTTCCCGCCTAAGTACGGGTAGAAAGTGTATCTGAGTAGGCGTCTAGGTAATGGTCTCATGTGTGCCGTACAAACAGTCAAAGTTGTTGATACCAACGATACGTAGAAGCGGTGCCATGACGTCACCCACGGACTCTGGGGATCAAACAACATTTTGTTTCCTCTTGCAATTTTGAACACTAAATCATATTTTAACAAGAGTGTCGGTGCTGGTTAAAACTGAAAATTAAACATTTTATTGATTTGTGTATATCACTTTCAACGTCAAGGCACCTTTCTTATCACCCGTGAATTAGCGGTAACTCTACAAGAGTAATGTGAGCAAACAAAATGGCGGCTAGGAGTCTACTGTGTGTTCCAGGAGAACCTGTTGTGTGGGTGGAGGGAGGTATTATCGCGGGTGAATTGATGACCAGGATCTTAATGATGTGGAGTTAGTTCTGTCAAAATATTTTCCGTACTTTCCAGTTTTATTTGAGCGATAAAGGACAGACAAAAGTACAGACAGAATTACAAAATCAACTTTTTTAAGGTTCGGGGCCCACATAAAACTTCAAGATACAAAATAATCTCAAGATCAACATTTTCATGATTATTAGAAAATAAAAAAATAAGCCCCCGCTTATTAAAATCAAATATCATATATATTATATTTAGTTCACATTTAACGCTTTCTAGTAATTGTTAATAAATCAACTGTTTCAGAGTTTGTGCTTAGTCTGGAAGCCAGAGATGAGTTTTTGTGCGAGCGAGTGATGGACATGACGGAACAAGAGCTCCAAGCGTCTTCTTACTCAGAGGAGAAGATGATCTCAAAGCTCGCAGAGTTCAGGTACAAGATCATCGCTCAAAAAAATATAACATAGTGAGGATATTGTTGTGCATATGTGGGCTGAGCAAAGCGTTGCAAAAATGCGTCGAGTAAAGCTGAATTTCGTATTTACATGATTTTATGAGTGAGAAGAACTCTTCCAAAACCATTACGTCGTGGTTTTGCTTTGAACCATTTCTTACAAACATACCAGACCCTCCAATTCCATTGGAACCAGGCCCTCCAACTCTTAGATAATCCATTGGACTCTCTTAGGAAGCCACAATAGCCTTGAAGAGACACAAATTCTAAACAGCCATTGATATCAAAGAAATCGCGCTCTACTAAGGGCAAAGATTACGTAGCACATTACCAAAAACAAAAGTTACGTCACATATGTTTAACATTGGTCTCGTGCCGACGAAATATTGAAAATATATTAACATTAAACATACAATCCTATTAATTTTATTAATATGCACAAGAAAAAATATAATACATACTAATATTACTAAAAGTAATGCACAAGGTGATTATTTTTATAATACACGAGTATGTGACTCTAATGAATTAATCCACCACTGACTTTATGCACTAGTTTGTTTTGTACTTGATTAAGGAATATTGTCAATCTACTGGCTCTCAGTGCAGCAACAGGCAAACAAAGAACATTGTGGTCTTATGGGCATGTTAAGAAGATGAATGTCGATCGGTTGACGAAGCGAATATATGAAAATATGGATCAAAAGGAAGGGCTAAGCTATGTACAACATGGCTGAATGTTGTAGATGAATATGTGAAAAAGAGAAACATCAAGTGGTTTAAGAATAAAAGAGTATGTACGACTCGGTGTATGGATGTTGTTGAAGCGAAAGAAGTATGCAAGGATAGGGACGTGTGGAGAAATGTAGTGAGGGTAGGTTAAGTACGGAGTTGTTTTTTGAGCTATATGCACAGTTTCTTGCCTACCCCAATAGAGAACGGCATGATTAGGTGTGTGTGTGTGTGTGTGTGTGTAATATTACTAAGAAAATTATTATTATTTCCCCATAGGTTAACATTAGTGACTTTAAACCAAGGTTTGAAATAAACATGTTCTTCTATATCTCAGCTACCACCACTCCTACTTTTTACTAAAGTATTCTTAATCTTAGGGTTAAACAGACACACGGCATTGTAAAAACCAATTTTTAGGTTTCGGGGGTCATGAGACGTTGACATACAGCAACATTTCAGCATAGATTTTTTTTTCACGGTCGCAATACTTTACCTCTAATGTTCGAAAAGTTAATATATATATATATTTGCGTATAGCTTGAAAGTTATTGGTTTTATAAAAATATGTTTTGAATAAAATATTTGTATTATAAATATACCTATATATTTACAATGTAATTTCATATCCCAAAGAGTTAAGGAGATATGATATAGAATAAGAATTTACGCATCAGACCAAAATCAAGTCATTTTGACAAAATATTGAGAGTAGCCATTTTGTTTGGAATATTTATAAATATTTAGAAATGAAACTTAATCAAAATCGTTAGAGCCGATTTTGAGAAAATAGAATATTTCTCTTTCCACCCTTCAGTAAACTACCCTTAATTCTAGGGTTAAATAACCAATTCCAAATAACCCTCGGGAAACTCTATAAAAGTCCTAGATACCAAGTTTTACCCTGATCGGTAAATAGTTGATCTTTAGTGTTGGTTTTTGTTCCATATATTTTTTCCCTGAACAATTTGCCCTCTTCATGTTTCTTATTAACTTAGATTCTTCTTTTGCTTCTCATTACTTTGTTCTTTATGCAATTTAACTATTTAATTTCCTTTAAGATCTTTTCTAGTAACCCCACGATCTTACTTGCCATATCAACATCCGTAATCAGTCTGTTCTTGG